>JAQFYE010000258.1:0-43950 GCA_034694305.1 Protaphorura glebata | reverse complement strand
AATTTGGTTATTTTACTGAACTGTATGGGCTATGGAGCATTATGACTTTAATAAAGAATTCTCTGACTCTGACTCTGGGCTGCGGCTGATGACTTACAACAATGAGCGTCAATCGTCATAATTGCTCAGTGTAAAATTAAGAAACCTTTAGATTGGAGTAAGTCAGTGTGAACGGTAAATTCCAATTTATTTTTAACAATACAATGCAAGTACACTGTGACGAAATTGTTTCGTGAAGTTGAACATGAGGTTGGACTAAAATTTATATTGAAAAGATGAACATAATCCACAAGGTATAAAGTTCCTGGCATCTGAACATATTCGGTTGTTGTTCTTTAAGAGGAATAAGAGGACGATATATTATATTAATTTCCAGACGTCACTGCACGACTCACACACACAAGTGACCCGGGGTAATAATGGTATTATCAGAAATACCTAAGGTTGTACAAGTGAAAATTAGATTCGACAAACGGATATTAAAATGTAAAATAATGATTGTTACCGAGTCCATATTTCTTCCAAGGTAGTTGGCAAATTGCCGATACTCATAGTCGAATAAGGCTACTGGGAATCTGGAATGTTTAAATACACAATTAGGAGTACATATATGATTAGAAATAAAATCCTGCTAGTGATATATTTACAATTGCCCTTAGTTTACGACAAGGACTTATTCGACCCCGCAGCTGAATTGGCGAAGGCGAGAATTGGGACTGATTGATTGTAGAAAAAATAGTTCGGAGCCGTGACGCAGATACTTTCCAGGTTACCATTACCATAAGTTACCAAAGGTTTCTTGAGAATTAATAACATATTATACACATTTCTGTTTTTATGAATTTCGTATAAAGACCATGAAGTGTTTTCCAAGATTTTACGTGTAGTTGCAGGAGGGTCCGTAACTCATCTTGCAAGAGGATTTTTCCATATTTCTCAATTTTCAAAAATCCGTCATCAAGGTTGTGAGAGTAAAGAAGGATTTTGAATTTAGATTATGGGAGGCATGACAAAATCAGATGAATTTTAACATTGGGGGAATATTTCAAGTCTTATGAGAATTCCTAATGTTCTCCCCCCAGAGTGAAATTATTTGTTTATTTTCGATAATAATAAGTTTCGCCTACGTCTCCTTCTTAACTACACCTCAAACCTTCTTGGTGTTTTCATGCATTTTTTTCCGAATTCTCAAGAAACACCGGAACACGGAAGTGCAAACACGGAATACGGGGATACGACGTACGCCTGATTGTCTATTACGTTTAATTATTCCAAAAAAATATTAACACTAATGCCCAGGATTTTATTCCCATTTCATGATTTCTGATGATGCAGAATGCAGATGCCTCTAAAGAGTATGCGGAATATACATATGTTCAAACTAAAATATACCATGTTCATTGCCATTTCGATAATCTAACAACATTAAAGTAACTTCTGTATGACTTTTACATGCAAAATCAAAATCATTAGTGGTTATTTTAATGAATAAATGTACATCATGATTTTCCAATTTCGTAAAGATAATAGAGTAATAAGAGTAATCAGAGTCGTTGAACTGTCTTTCACGGATCAATTAATTGGAATGAAAAAGCAAGATTGTCATTTGCCCACAAATCGGATTGATTGATGTAATCTGGTTATCAGGTATCCAATTGAACAAGGTTAATGGTTGGATTCCCTTCCATATTTGGGATACCAGATCTGTTACTTCATCATTAAGAACAATGTTTTGTCCGCAATTCATAGGTATTTGGAATGATATGTTCGATGGAATTGGTTTAATACTGTAACAGATACAAATGGCAATGGTAAATATAAAAATTCTAAGGGTTATACATTTTGGTCTCATTTTGGTAGTAGAAGCCAGTTCCCAGTTAAGGCTATTGCCCCGTTTTCAGAGGTGATCCAGATTATAGTCCCTATTTCTTCCCGGTCAATTTCAGAAAGGAGGTGGACCTGACTTGGAGGGTCAAATAAAAGCGGGTGTTTGGTCTTTGTATTTTGTAGAAAAGGTAAAGTGACAAGAACTGGAGTGAAATTCGGTCCGTTTAGATTCGGTTCGGTCCATTCGGAGAAAGTTCTGAAAAAGGCGAGACCGTTTTTGGATCCGATCCCTTATTTTTTACTCTCCTCTTCTTCCAGAATCCACAGTTTCCAATTAATTCCATTCCCAGAGATAGACGTTGACTTTTCTGAGCTGGAACTTGGAATTCTTCTCTCCGTGTTCCGTGTGTATTTGACATCTGTCTTCTCAGAGAGAAGAATGGAATTCATTAGTGTCGTAGGCAAAATAGAACTAGTTTAATTACGACTCCCAAGTCTTTGAATAATGGATGTTGTTGAAAAGTCAAAATTTAGTATTTTGTGTCCAAATTGAATATAAGACTTGAATTGTGCGACGTTTTTATACGTTTGGAACGAACGAGAAGATTGTGAATTGTGAATCTATGACGAAATTCTTCCATATGACAATGAAGGTAAAAGTTCTTAATTTTTTTTTGCACCCGATTTTTTTTTAGAGATATTGTGTATTTCTGAAAAATAAATTCTAGTTTTGAATTGGATCAGGCAGGGCGGGGCTGCTCTTTATGACAGAAACTTCTAAAAGAATTAATAATGCATTTACGAACAGAATTAGTTGTATAATAAAATCGTAAATTCGAAATTCGGGGAAAGCCATCAAGGATACCACTATACCACTTTTGTGATCTTAAAAAACTAAATCAGTTAAGGATTAATAATTTATCACGAATTCGCACTTTCGTGAAGGTTTCTGTAGAAAATACCTGCCTGTTCCAAAATGTCTGGCGGTGAACCCAAATTAGAATTTTAAATCCCGGCAAATCGGTATTACTCTGCCTGTTCTGTACTCAAAACACTTGATATAATGGTTTCAGCTGGTGAAACACCGGCTGATTTTTACGTCAAAAGTGACTTTCATGATGTAAGATACATACAGAGATACAGGTGAATTTAGTTTTGTTTAATGTCAATTCCAAATTTATTCACTGATGGATGACAAGACAGATGTTATATTGTTGTGGATAGTGATATATTGGTATGGTGGTGGTGATGTGATGTAGTAAAGAAAGCCGAAAGTATGACGTATTTTTGTGATTCCAATGATGTGAAATTAAAAAAGAGTCCAATAATAATTTCTCTTCCATTCAAATCACTAATTAAGAATGGATCCACTTTACTCCGTTTCAGGGTAAGGCCCCGCCATCAGTTTTTTCAAGAACGCTGTCAAATATTTAAGGAATTCAGATTAGTCACTAGTCGGATTCTAACGAACGAATTTATATGTATTTGAAAAGGTCAAATCGAAATGCAAGACCACAATAAAACATATCAAAGTGGTCACTTCAAACATAAGGGACACATGCGTACTGCGACCGGCGTTTGTTTCTGCCGGTCTCAACGAGAGGTGGTTCATGGTAAAGCTACGACTGCAACGGTTGACAGCCGCTTTCTGAGTGGTCGCCTGACACAGGTTTCACTGTTACAGTCACAAATGTTTCATATTATGTACGAGATAGAGATATTGTAACTGTGTAACAAGTTCCACCAAAACGTGTCATTTTAGGCTCAGATTGACGGCTAATTGGTTTGATAATTAGTAAAGGTTAGAACTCGTCTGTTAAAATTAATGGACTACCCTGGAAATTTATCGTTGACTGTAGGAACGAGTATTTCGTCTTTAAGTTCGAAGAATTTAACTTTGCTATAAATATCAGAAGAATCCACTAACAATAAGAGGAATCGAGTACAAACAATCCCTTTCGAAAAGTTTCGATAAAGGACCGTTGTTAAAAGCACGCGAGCACGCGGTATTTCGGGACTGTCCCTCAATATGTGTCTTCTTTCTCTAGATACACTCAAACGGATTATTCTGAAATTATCGTCAAAAGTTTCTTGAAATGAATCTCTGGCCAATCAACGTATTTTTTTTCAGGAAATTGATTTCTGGATTTTTAAAACGAAATATTCGTTTGTACTACGTACGGTGAAAACTTCAGGTTCCCAGCGTCCACCCAATAATGTATTGTATCTTGCTGAAATTCAGACATATCTTATCTGAACAAGCTGGCATTGCATTTTGACTTTTACAGATTCAAATTCTTTAACATTTGGATTTTGAAAAACTTACGAGTGTAGTTGATAAATCCATCCTCATCCTCCGCTTCGGCACAATCTTTCATAATATCTTCAGCCTCAAACTTGGTCATACCCTCACCTTTAAAATATTTTTTTTAAATTAAATTAATATTTTCATTCGAAAACTAAGTGTACAATAGATGATGTAAATAAGTGGTCTCGAATCAATAATTAATAAAAATATTGATTTCAATGAACTCTTGGACAGTCGCGTGTACCAACTGCCAGGCGACTATGAATTATTACTTTGACGAACTAGAAAGAGTTCAAAGGTCAACAAATTCAAAGCACACTAGCGTTTCAGGTCAATAAGTTTGTTCACTTATGGACCAAATGCCGACGTTTACTATCTGTAATTAACAGATCTCACTAGCATATCAGAAAAGCGAACAAATGTTTCTTTCTAAAATATTAACTCAGAATAAAATGTAATAATTTTCATAACGAGAAATTCAATTGTCAAACCGCTTTCACCGAAGTGTTCTTTAAGCCACGGAGACAGTAGACAGACTACACACTAGTACGACACAATAAACATTAAAATCAATTAACTATTTATAACAGTACAGTACATTTACACATTTCGAAGAAAACAATACCGAATCGTAAGCCGACAGAACAGAATTTTAGACAAGAAATACCGTACTAAGTTTCAAATACATCTGAACGCGTATCCATAAGCCGAGCGCTCACATTTTCAGGAAATTCCTCGAGTGACTGGTTTGAGTTTCTACATTTGACTGGGAGAGAATTCCATAAAGTAGTCGTCTGTATTGATATGATGATTTTTAAAAACACAGTTTATGATTTGGCATAATTAAGTAACAATTATTCACGTTTGACTTCGTAAACATGTTTCCCAGTCCTGCAGTATTGAATTTAAGTATCTTAACAAGTCTTAGCAAAGTGAAATACTGCAGTCTCAAATTTACCGAAAATAAGTTAAAACTTTCTAATAAATCTCGTTCGACATCTCTCTTTCTCTAGTACGGAGCGAATCTCTGATTGAACGCGAAATGAACTTCATTGAATTTGCATTGTACAAATTGGCTCATAGTATTTAGTTCATATATTTTGTTATGGATAATTCGACTTGAAAGTTTGTGTCATATTAAATGAGCTCGGAATGTCTTGAGGTTAATCAGAATTGATATTTGAGGAACACATCTCACTCAGTGTGCATGGTTCGATGAATTGATAAAAACCTTAGGGAATATTTGGAATATTTGATCTGATGAAAGTGACCCGATCTCGGTCTCTTAACATTCCGCTTATGTAATATTTTATGAAGATGCTAAAATTCGTCATCATTTTACCAATCGTTAAGTGCACAATTCCTGGACCTAATTCAAGTACTTTTTAAAAATTTACCCAAAGCTTGTAAGATGTGAAACAGCTCAGCACCGGCCATTTTACCATCTCCAGCCTTGTCGTACAATTTCAAGCACTCCATGTAATCATCGATATTTCCGACATCCTTGTCCTTTCGTGCTTGTGAGAAGATGGGCAAAAATTCGTCTACCTTTAATTTCTTTTCATCTACAAAACACCAAGGATCAAAATCAAAATGGAGGAAACGTGTTTAATGTTTAGGAAAAGTCGGAGACCTCGAATGCAAGAACAAATCATATTTCATATTTGATAGAAGCATACTACAGTTGATTATATTAACCAAACTTTATCTCAGATTCCAATTTTTATCGGACTCGATTAATTTTGTTTGTTAGATATCCCAACCAGAAAATTCTGATCCAGTAAAATTTACAATCGAACTCGATTTAGTTCAATAGCACGTAAAAAGTGTTATCGTAACTTAGGAAATTAAAAAGTAAATCAAGCTGGAAAGTAAAGCAAAATTAAACTTACTCTTCTTTTTGGCACCACCCATTTTCTCAACCAATTTGTTGGTTGGATTTAACCCAAGGGCACGTAATACATCACCGAGATTGTAGGCGTCAATTGTATCAGTTCCCTCAAAATCAAAAATGGAAAATGCGAATTTCCCCTCTGTTGAGTACAAGAAAATTCATTATACGTGTTCATTCAAGGCCATAATTCGTTATCAAAAGAGGACATAAATCGTCAACTATCATAGGCACACTTACATTTAGACTTAAACATGAAATCATAATTTGGTTTAGCCCAGTTTGAGGGAAAAATTTCATTCCGAAATACTTTTAATTTTTAATTAATTACATTTAGGGATGATGGATTGCGATAATAGACCGTTTATGCACTACCATATTTGGATGTCCGTATCTCCACACGTTGTATGTATATTGTATTTCAATGCAATGGCTTTCTGTCTGAATCTCTTGGATTTGGACATTTGCCAAATAACTTGAGTCTATTTTTAAGGTTTTTGGTCTTACGTACGAAGTAGACTGAATTCGGGTCGGAGTTTAGTTCATCTCAACATGACTCATCATATTCCATGAGGGGAATGTAGAATTGTACTACGTATTTACGTTGACTAGGAATTTGTTAACGTTATTTGAATAAAACATGCTTCCACGGAATTATAAAGGAGACTTAATAGAAATTACGAAATCGATTAGTTAGATTCCGAGATAATCTCAGGATATTCAGATACTTGTGCGAATTAGAATCCAGGAAGTCGAGGCACTTTTAGAAAATTTCAAAAGAAACATGTTCCTAGACCACAATTTAAAACTCGAGTCTCTCGGGCGATGACCTAATTAATTTTAACAAGCCGGTGTCGATGACCATGTGCTCATTATTTTGTTAAATGTCTGATAATAACTTGACCTGACAAATGTTATATAAATTAAAACGAGATGTGGGGAAATTGATTAAACAACGCAAGAATTGAACTTACTTTCAATCTCTTTCGCACTCAAATCGGATGCCTGTGAAAAGAAAGTTTTAAAAAAATCGTTTAAGATAATTGGTACAAGACAATTTTTTCAGGAAATATGGATTCAGACACTCACCATTTCTGCTGAACCAGAGAAAACAAAAAGTAGTTCACTCCTATCTGTAAATTACAAATTAATTCTTTAAATGAATGGAATGAGAATAATATGGCGTGCTAGACTCGTGGCGTCCTTACTTTTCCACTGGTGTGTCTGTCGTGCGAGAGACTGAGACAATAAAGATCGCCCAAACCTGGAACCCGAGTGGTACTAACGGAAAAGAGCTCAGAACTCTAAAAAGCTTTTTTTAATTTGGGATCCAGATTTTTCTAAAAATAGTGTCGGGGACCAGTTTACGTCCCTCGCCTATTTAAAAAGAAAAACCACTCTAGCCTCCAAATCCAATTGCTGTTTGATCTCGTATTATTCACTCTGTCGTCTGTGAAGATTCTATTATCTATACTAATGATACCTCTTTTTTGTAATTTTGCACCTCTACACTTATTCCTAATTAAGACATTTTAGCAGAAACAAGGTTAAGTGTTCGGTATGGCTCTCATTCAATAATAATATTTCTAAATAATAGGTTCATATGGATGGATTTGCTTCTATTTTAGATTTTTGAAATATAAATTCCTGGTGGGTCAAGATACCCCTGTTGGCTTTCGTTTATACATGAGACAAGAGTAGGAATATGTTTTGGGAAATACATTTTCAAACTTTTTAATGCACTCGCTTCTTAAGTATTAACTAATTTAATGAGGCCATGGGAGCGTGTGATACTGGGTGCCAAGTGCTATTTTACATGGCTGTGCGCTGTGGTAATTGGTTCAATCCCTGGGCCGAGCACGAGGAGTTGGTTTCTTCAAGAAATGTATCTAATTGCAGACTCATGAAGCTAATACATATACAGAAAATTAGCCAAACTCGGTACAGAATGTGCATCTTAATTAGTTTAATGAATCCTGGATTATTTGATCTTTTTAGCAGTGTAATCTTGATCACCCTGGGTTGGTGGAACTCAGATTGATTTGAAAGGTCTAAAATCAGTAACATATTTGTCTCGTCTGTTATGTTTGGTGCATTCCGACAGTATTTGAATCAGAAAATAAAAGTTCACTTTTTAAGCATGCTGTGTTATGGACTTATATAACGTATCATTAATTGACATGACCGTTCAGAGTTGAGATTTCACACGTAAGCACGTTGAAAATCTACACGGATTCAGTTTAAATGGAAATGAATTAATTAATATACATAGTTTTACCTTTGGGCTTTTGGGTGTGTCGTCATACGTGGTGGGCTTTGTATTATCACATCATCTATGTCGAATAGTTAAAAGAAATTGAACATTCTGAAATATTAATCTGATCTTTCAGATTCTACTAAACTGTCATTTTCTAATTTCAAGATTTGAGAGACGAAAAGTTCAACGCTTGTTACAAACTCTGCATACATTTACTTTCAGCGTTTCAGCATTTACTGAATTGAATTACTAATGCTAAAATGTTCTATGTATCTGTTTTCATCTTCTGATGACTGCATCGTGTCTCGACAATCATTTTTTTGAGGTCTTGGATTACAATTTTGCAAGGAATGGCACAATTTGCCATCACAAAGCCTGATTTCACTTTCTTTCTTGTAAATAACATGCACTAAAACTACAATTTGTTTAAAATTGTGAATTCTCTCTACTATTATATTAGCCATCCCATTTTTATAGGGTCCGCATGAGTGTTTTATTTTTTATTTCTTGAGCAGGTTACTTTCGGCTGCATTAGCATTTCACCGCAGTAGACCGTGATGTCAATTCTGTCATGCTCGCAATGCTTCAAATGGCCTGCATTTTATATCTCTTATCAATTGCGTATTGTTTACAATGTGCACGCATTCGTGCGTACATGTCTTTATAGTATTTACGCCAAAATTAGGCAAATTTTATACTTGGTGCGTAAAATCATACTTTCATATTATGAAGAAATTGGCCGAGATTTCGCCTGAAGGCTTTTGGGAATTCCTACTCATATTTCTTCAGCGCATGGGTACCGGCACTGACTTTTCATTTTGCCAGTAGTATGAAAAATCTGACCATGGATTCAAACCATTTCTGCCAGAGATATTGAACCCACAACCTTGAAGTAGGCATGGGCCATGCAATACTGTGGCGATATTGCGATCAGACTGAATTTACTCGGTATTTTCAATATAATCTTAATTAGGCAGATTAAAAGCAGAACTATACTGTCGAACTTCGCCACAGACGTGTTGATTGAATGATGAATTTTTGGGAGAGGTAAGTTTTGCTGAAAGCTGAAGGTCATGCGAGGTCATTCAAGCTCATCCTCCTACTTTAAAACCATAAAGGAAGTTAGTAAAAAAAAATTGTAAAAGGGAGACAATTTCCTATATGAAACTGCAGATAAAGACACACGGTTCAATTATTTCATCCTAAATAGTAATGAGGAAAAAGTAAAGCTCATGTCTGTGTCATAGTTATGAACGACAAAATAATAGGGTGGTGGCAGAGAGGCAGGGATTATGGAATGATTAAAATCATATCACGTTCGCTGTCCGCATTGTTATGAAAGTGAACCCACGGTGTGTGTCCACCCGTCATGTGTTTATGTGATGAGATTACATGATTAGGGAGGATCAGGGTCACTACAAAAAAACTAATCTTTTTTGTTTCACCTTAACAATGCATATTTTATTTAATCACATTTGGAATTTTTTCTCTACTTCCCGAAATTTATTATATCATGTTATGGTTTGTACATTTCTGGTACGATTTGTTTGCCACTGACCACACTGCGTATAATTTAATGAGAGTGTGGGCGAAATGAATTTTCTCTTAAAGAGCACATGAATTCCCAACTAAGAAAAGGACATTTTTAACTCTGATGTTGATTTTATAGCAATTCTATTATAGTTCATTTTTAAAGTTCTCAAGTGGCTATAGTATGCTTTAAGTACCGACATTCCAATTCTGTTATTCCACCGCCCGGATTAAAATCACATTAATTTGACAATTTGAGCATATATGGAAATGAGGCAAAATATTCAAGTAAACATAGTACGAAGCTGAATGAATAGTCAGTGGGACTTAAGAGACGAGAGGACAGGTGTTTAATTATAATTATTTCGACTCTTCTTAATTAAATGGAAGGGATGAATTTATATGCAAGACAAGTTATTAACTTGTCTCATGTGTGTCCGTCCAAACGTAGACAATGCAAAAATCCATCTTTTTTGAGTGACTGAGTGTCTGTTTGTGTGCAAATGAATCTTGAATCTTTTCATGTTATATAATAACATGTAATTGTTTTGAGGTATTGACCTGGACGGATGGATTTGATATGACGTTGACTTTGACGCGTCGGGCACGACTGTCTGCATCCAGTATCTAACTAAATTTGACACACCTACCTTTATAAGACTCGACAAATAATGATACTAGGTATTGTTCTATTAATTGAAGGGTACGTGTGAAAGGTAGCAACCCGCTATTATCTCTACGATAATGTCTTGTCCTATGTGGATTTAATCTTGTCCCGGTTTCAGATTTTAAATCTATCTTCTCGTGGATCGCATCAGTTCATGTTCAACAGGCATTTAAAAATGTTCCGTTTTAAGCGCTGGAATATCAATTCTAATCAATAATACGTCCAAGTGCCAAATTGGATCAGAATTCATGAAATTCTGCTCGACCTAAGTTTCGTCTGGAAGGCACACAGAGCATTTAAAAGTTTGACTACTGAAATTATGTGAAATTGCGCGCTAAAATTACTAAAACTAAGAGACTTAGGCTCTCAGATTGTTCAAAATCGCCGTAATTTCTTAAATAATTCCGATTTTGGGATAACAAGAAAATTGCAGCAAATCGTGGTCGTCACAAAAGTAAAGTCGAGCTGAAATCTTACTTGTTCTTGAGATCAGAGGCAACAAGAAAGTTTCACAAATAAACTGGATCAACTCAATAACCCAACTCGATAGGTCACATAAAATGTTTTTAGTGTAAGTATATGGTAATACATATTAACGGTAAATGTTTTGGGTTACCACGATTTCGCCAATTTGAAAGCGTTTAACTCGAAACGTTTTAAAAGTAGGGAAAATTGACATAATTTACGGAAGGCAGAAACGATATTTAATAAATCCTGACTAAATTCATTTGACTTTGTTGAAACAAATTGTAGTAAAAGTGGGACGATTATGTATGTAAATGATACACATTTGAGGATTAATTAGCAAATGCTACTTGTTTGTGTTAGTGAGGGATTACTTTGAAGGTGAAATGTTGAAAAGGTCAATCTAACCACAATTATTGCTCGACAGTGCTCAATGTAATCAGTGTTATACATAAATTACTACTCTAAAACACTGATTTACAAACAGAGGGCTACTGGGTCAGATAGAGTTTGATTGGAAGGCTTAAGTCAAGTGTAGACAGAACATAACTGGTGTAAAATACCATGTAATTGGTTCACACGGATAACCTCTACTTAACTTTTATCGTTCGCCAGCAAGTCGTGCACTCGTGTTAATCTTCCACTCATTTGTGTTTATTACACCACAGCGACAGAGCCTAATATTCCTATCCCCGTGAAAAGAATGATTATGATTAATATTATTGGCCCATATTTTTATTCAACTAAACTCCATTTTCTTTTTGATCGTCGTTTTGACATTGTGTGAATTGGATAGAGGATAGAGTCTTGCAGATTGTTGGAAATCTTTATTTTACAACCCTTGTGAGCACGCGTGGCGTATGACTTTTGGCCGAATATTTGCATAATAAGGTGGGTGTTGACCTTCTGATGATCTCTATTTGAATTAGCATCTATTTTTATTAGGGAGAAAGCCTCCAACCCTGCCATATACAGGTTCACAATTCACCTCATTTTAACAAATGCACTATATGGTTCTTTCGATGAAAGTGGAACATCACCTTGACCAAACCCTTACTCTGAACTTTCTGTCTGCTTAATGTCATCAGTGTTGACTTTCGGGGCTGCAATTCAGGGATCAAATTTTTTGGGCCTTAGGTTCCAACATTACAGCTGGAATTTCCCACAAGGATCTGTGGATATCCTTTAATATTAATATCGTGTAACTGAGCCCCCAAAATTTTAAAAGCGAGAGCAACGATATCGAACAATTTAAAATTTGACATTTTTTACTCGGACACATGAAACCAGGTTTGGGATAACTCAACACAGTATTTAGTTCCTCCAGGCGTCAAAATAAATATTTGTTTGTTTTCGAGTTAAAGTGGATGGTAATTAGTAATTATCATCCTGGCTAATCTGTTAGCGAAGAGAAAAGTGTGGGCGGGTTTGACAAGCTTATGCTCATTCTTGGTTTTGCATTGTTTGAAGGAACAAAGCAAAGGTGAGAATAATTTATGATTATGGGATGTGTGAGCGAGAGTGGTACTCGAGTAATGGGTAGGTGGAAATATTTACACGTTGATTAAATACAAACTAGAAAAATGTACAATGTGCCAATGAAGCCTGCTAATCCCTGGGATTTACAATTCCAATCCTTTTTGTTACCATTAATCTCGCGTAGGTACACTTAAAACCGCAATTAGTTTACAGTCGAAATTTAGCTGTACCTTGTCGTAAGTAAATAGTAAATACTACACTTTTGTTATGTAATTGCAGGTATTAGTGGGATTATTTGGTTTACATTCAAGGTTAAAAAAGTAGGCAATTTTTATTGATTATTGACATGGAAGATTTGTCCTTGTTACCAGTACCAGTAGTAGTTCAGTACAGGCTAGATTTGAGGACAATTGTACAACTTCATTATGTAATGGAAGGTCGTTAAAACATGTTCAAGGTGAAATATTTAAGATCCCAATCATTCACATTACAGTAAAGAACCATCTCATTAGTAGTTGTAGTTTTGTCAGATTTCCTTTCAAGCATTTTTTTGAAGATTCTCCGTGTTCTTGCGTCATCTGTAAAGTCATCTTCACACTTCCCTTCCTGTGGTTATCACAGAAATATATCATGTGTTTGAACTCTTACGCTACCACAAATGTGCAATCCAATGATCTCAGTATTCTGCATTGATTGCAAAATTCTTCCTTTAATTCTGTTGAATTTTCCACCTGTACATTATTTATGATTGGTTCTAGGGTTCGATGGCTAAATCAGAATTCATACAAAACCTATTTCAATTTTATATTATTTCGCAACTGCGGTTCAGTAGTTCGTATACTTGCTAAATGGATTGGCTAATTTATGCCTGTCGGAGTTCAAGCGTTTGTTTTCAAGGGTGTTTCATTCATTGTGCCAGTACGGAATTGCATTTCCACATACGAACTTATCATGGTCTTAATGTAAAAACGTGTACATGTACAAGAGGAACACGATAGAGATGATGATCATGGTTTCTATCTCGAATTCTAAATCTCTTTAGAGTAAAATTATTTAATCGTCCTGTGGTTGGTTGTGCAATTCCCCCGTTATTCGATGACAAGAGTACAAGTACTGAAGGACGAATATTGCTGACAATACCGAGGTCCTTGTTGCTAACTAAAAATCCTGACTGACTTACTTGACTGACTGACTGAGTGACGTGATGATGACTAAAAAAACTGAGGGCTCGTAGTCACAGCAGCCACGCCACTGCCACTATTACTGCTTTTTGCTAGTTTTTTTTTCTGTACGAGTACATCACAGTGTGGTTCATAACCATTTACCCTCACTGGTTCAAACGGTAGGCCTATTCAGTTTGTGGAAAATTTAGACATCCGCCGTGTTGTCTTTCGGAGGGGCTGACCTTTTTTCGGTCATCAAAATTTTCGAGAATAAAACACAACTTCTGACTAATTCTGCTCTATCTGAATTTATATTCATCATAGTATCAACAATTGGGTTGAAATAAAGAATAATTAAATTTATTTTGAGGGATTGGGGTTATCAAAATTTTTGAAATCCACCATTCTGATAAATCTGCACATTCATTGACATTCGCCGCTGGCAGAAAACAATAGTATTGTAGAGAGTGGGCTTGCCTTCCATCTAGCGAAAGTATCTTTAGTGGTATGAAACTCCAGTGCCGTAAACCACCATGTCTGCCCGAGTCATTGCACCCTTAGCTTATATACTGAGCGGTAAGAATTAGCTGCGGGACTACACTCCTCTTTATGTGGGGAATTGGGGATAAAATCTTGTGAATCACCCTCTGTATTTTTTGTGTGTCTGTTTCTGACAGACTAACTCTTTTCTAAAAGTCAACCCTTCCCCTACTTCTATCCAATCTGCATGAAGACCACAATTTCATTTAAGCTAGGAAAGAAGAAACATACAAAGTCTGTGTAACTCTGCAGTCAGTCAGTTCTACGTCCACCTTTGTATTTTATATATTTTTGCATCAATGTCTGCCAAAGCCAAACCATGTTTCCCTACTTCTCTACCTTAAGCGGTTTAACAATTGTGCGTTTGAGCTGAGTAGATTCAGATTGTAGATAGTGAAGTGAGTTTGATTGTTGAATTACACTCATGTTGTGTGAAATCAAGTCCCGTCTTTCCTATGACCCTGCACTCAATCATTTAATTCATTTCAACTTTCAAGGTGTGTGATAATCAACTTATTACGATTAGGATTACGAAGGACGACGTCGGTCTAGCAGGCATGGTTCTAATCATAATAGTTCCAATTCTTAACGTCCGGTCCGGGAAACAAGTTTTAAATTTTATTACTAGTAGTAAATAATCATCATCACTGCACTGTTTCACCTTCCAGAGTAAATTGTGCTGTTCTGTTCAATCGAAAGTTACAAAAGATTTCTGGTCACGTGGGGAGGTTGAAAACTGAAAGACAAAGTCAAAATTTGCCAATATTTTGAGAAATTCTAGTGTGTTATTGTAAGTGAAAATTGATAGATTAAATACATTCTGGTGCTAAGGTTGGTGCTGGATCCGGACAAATTCACCTTGAAGGTAAACATCTATTTGCCACTTCTCGTGAAATTCTGAAAAATGGCGATAATAGTTGACCAGGATATCACATGCGCATGCCTTAATTCCGATCGCTTGAGACAACTATTGGGCCGACGTGAATATGTTGAACGCACTCCGAATTTGAATGACTGTCAATTCTGGCGGGAGAAATAGCAATACGGCGACACTTACCGGTTTTTAGAATGTAATCGCGTATAGTTCAGCTCAGATTCTACTCTTTTTTTTCTGAAGAGTTCAGTATAATGTTTTTCTGTACAGATTTCTGGCTAATATTTGCAAACACATGTCCAAGCCTAATTAGATGAAGTAATTAAGGTGTTAAGAAAAGTAGGTTCATAATTCAAAAGAATGTATAAATGTATAATATGCGGCGCGTTCCAATATTTTTTATCGGTCAAGATCATAGAGTTAGGAATTTTCGCTAGTTTTTTTTCTTACTTATATAGATGGGAGAAAAAATATAGAAACAATCTAAAATTTCTAACTCTATATTGTCAAGATCATTCATTGGATAGGTTGAGAGTTAGTTAAGAATAGATTGCAGATACAATTTTGTTTGCTTGAGCGAATTATCGAAGCTATAATTTCTTTCCTATTTATACGTTATCAAATTGGAGATTTTGAATAATGAATTAAGTAGATTTTAATGACAATGAGGAGTTCTTAAGAATGAAATATAGGTAGTATAGTTGTCGTTGTCATTATTTTCAAATTTAATTACGTCGGACATCGGAATATTGGAAATGGTATTGTCTTTAGGGTACGTGCGCATTGTCTTTCAAATAATTATGTGTAAGCCGACATTTCTGAAGTAAAGTCACCTTCTCGTTCTCATCCTTCCCATATTATGGAACTTTTGAAAGTCAAACTGACAATGGGACGATATAAATAATCAAAGTGCCCGGGGGAATATCTATACTTATCTATTCTGTAGAACAAAAGCTTTGGAATATGTATGGATTTTGACATCGACGGAAGGTTTACTTTATTGATGCCATAAAAGTCGAGTTTCTTTGAATGGGACTTATTACCCGTGGAACGTTATTACACGATTTTGGAATAGTATTAATTGCTTGCTTAAGAAAAGGCTTTTACCTAATTTTTAGTAGCTCTGCTACACTGCTTCGATCGTATGGTGAGATTGATGATTTGCCCTACGTTAAGTAGATGATTTCTAAAGCTAAAGTTCCGGTGAAAGCATCGAATTTACAAAATATCCCGAACTATTACCGGAAAAATTTGATAGAAATTGTGTAATAATTAAAATTGGAGTTCCAATTTGTCACTCGTTTCTACATGGCTTTAATACCACATAATTTTGTTTAAAATGCCTGTCTCATTGCGTTTTTAACCACACATCTGATGATCTGATGCTACAATATTGTGATTAGTTGTTGATGGTTAATTTTTTTTGTTGTGTAGCACATTCTGGGGTCTCAAAATGTATATTCATGTCATTTGACCCCGGACGATTTAAATTTAATATAAAATGGCAACTTTGGAATAGTATTGTTCAGACAGATTTCAAAAATTCTTTGGCCTGTGACACATGCGGGAAATGTTCGTAGCATTTCCTTTGAAATGTGGGTGATTTCTTCCTAATTCATTTGAGCACATGCATCCAATGCAGTGTAGTGAAGGATAATAATTTTCAAGCTTAACCGGCACACATTGTTAGACATTGACATTTATGTTTAGAAAATAAACTGAGTCAGTGAAAGAAATAAACGGATGTGAACGTTTTTTTTTACATGTCGTCGTGTAGGAAAAAGGGGGACGAAAGAGTCATTGCCCATTGACATATGAGGATTCACATTGCCATCCTTTAATTTAGGTTTCGCTTACGAAACATGAAGAATCGATAGTGCATCTGCACAGTGCAGACACAAATTCAGACAGGGTCACAGTCACCAGATGGAAGGAAATTGAAAATAAATTGATCCTGCACCGCTGCCATATTTGGTGATGTCAAAGGGTTTACAAATTACAACAAAAGATTATTCAATTATAACTTGGAGGCTTCTTGACAAAGTTAAACAATTTATCTATTAAAAATTACGCTTGAGGGAATCATACGTCAAGTCCACGTGGCGGTGGGCCATTGTGCCCTGTTTGTTGCGTGTATCGTGTATTGTGCAAAGTGGCACAGGAAACACTTCATTTGACCTGGCAGAATATTATTAAATATTCTCTAGAAACTTTACAAAAAAAAATGAAATTAACTAAAAATTGTACATTCATTGAGGGAAAATAAATAGGTATCGTGTGAATTGACGAAATTAATTCAGAGGTATTTTTAGAAAATCGGCAACTCAAAGAATTTCGGGGCATTTGACCTAATTTTGGATTACTCATGATGTGCTGCACGAGGGTAGTTTTATGAAGTAAATTCTCATGGATTTCATCTCAAAAATCTCAAGATCCGTGTTCAAAACTTGAAATATTCTGCAGATCAGCTCTAGCAAGATTAGAGTTATTGCCTGTGACATAAGTACATGAGAAAGAAAGTTAATCTAAAAAAGTATCTCAATCCATTAACTGTTTTCAAGTTCAATCAGTGTCTTTGGTCTAGAGAGACGAGGTTTATTAAATTAGATTGTATCCTCGAATCCCTTATTCTGAAATATTAATGAGCCGGACCCGGACACGAACACGGCGTGTGGCGTGCCATCCGTTGAATTGAATGGATAAAGGTTAGAAAAGATATTCGTTGGCCTGGCCGGGCCCACTTGGCCCAACCCAGCAGTTCGTCTTCATATAATTTATGAAAGAGTTAAAATTCCGTAGGGCTAGATTAGATGGAGACGTCAAAATAAATGAAGGGAGACGGTAGAATTTATTTTCCATGTTATCTATTCTTCCTGTTCTCTTCAAACCGATAATGGGGCACGGCTGGGGCTACGCACAAAACAAAATCTTGTGTTTATGCCCTTTGGTCTGAATTCTTTCCATACAAGTTCAAACACAAGTTTGACTTTTCTTTCTCTTAACACTCATCCGAGTCTAGGAGAAAAAATGCCGCAAGTGTCAAAGGAAAAAAAATTAAATTAGTGGTTCTCTTTACGCAATTCAGGACAAGAAAGAACGTGTTTCAATGGGGAATTAATTCAAATTCAGGAAATGTTAATCAAGTGAAACTCATATCCTCCTTATATTTTATGTACCTTGGCGCTTACGACTGGTTAAATGATCATACGTATTTGTAAATAATTAGTTTGGTCGTTAGTTAGTGTCATTTAAAAAAAACTAAAGACATTTGGGTCAGTACCGCCTAATTCACAAGGAAGTCCTTTCACGTGGACATTCTCAGATCATAAGCTAAATACTCACTTCAAGTGTTCTGGTCGCGAATATGAAGGTTTCGTCCGCAAATTATTTTATAGTTTCTCAATAGAGTCACACTTAAGGTTTCAGAAGTCTATGCATGAAAGGATATGGTTGTAGTGTTTCAAAATTTCTGGCAGCACACCAAAATTTTATCTACGGAAATATCTCGAGTTTGTTTTTTTGAGAGGATCCGGTTTTTACATGAACATTTGTTTCCTTGTCAGATTTTCTATTGGGCAGAGCCAATGTTCCTCCCCAATGCATTAAAAATCGAATAAAATTGTAATTGTGTCATTTGAAGAGCCTAGCCAGGCATAACGATGGTTAAGTTAAATTATAAGGTAGAACTACGCTACGACTTACGAAGTTTTACCACCCAGATTTTACTAGATACTACGATATACGATTAGCCTAAAGCTAACAATTGTTTTCTTCTTTTTGTGTTTATAAGATGGTGTTGGAAGGTGCGGTTTTTATTTGATGTTGATTGATTGCACTAGTTATTAGACAGGAATGTTTCACCATCGCATCATCATTTTGATTTGATTCCCGTTAACTTCACAACAACATAAAATCACAAATGATGTGGATGACACCCAACTGGGTAGGGAAGTAGTAAAAATCCTCAACAAATAAAGGGAAAGGATCGAAACATAGAATATCAATATTCGTTATCAAAATACAAGATATATCTGTAGAGATACAATACAAGAAATATTAAAGATTTTAATGACATTCGAGTGGTTGAGAAGATAATAGTATTTGACATTTGTGTTTGATTTCAAAAGAGGAAACAGTGGAAGCACTATAAAAAGTCGTCCATGGATTTATAAGATTGAATTTTGAGGATATTTAAGCGATTTTACGGTTTTCAAAATTGGAGGATCTTGTAATGACCTCGCACCTGGATTCCTAATAAATTATTATTATGCTTTATGACGATAATAAACTCTTGATTTAGCAGCGGTAGTTTGAGAGTTTATCTCTTTATTACCAAACCAAACCGGTTTATTCTTCTCTTATACTACAAATCAAATCACCATGAAATGAATTTGGAAAACCTTGACGCATACATAGGACAGACGTCAGAAATTTTCGGTAGCAATTCAACCATATTTAAATAAACTCAGGGTGATCACTTTAAGTGCCCATGAACAATTGCATTTTGCATTCAAAATATGGAATGACAGTCAATAAATACGATTAAAACAATTGTTTAATTGTGAAGTGATTGACACGGAAAGAGGTCACTTCATTAGTACGATTTTAGTGTGTGGTGTCATTTCGAAATTCTCTCAAAGTTCACTAAGAGCTTCATGTTTGATTTTGATTCATTCTGAGAAATGCTTATGATTGTTAATTGTAAATTCTACTTTTACATTTAATTTACATTGAAAGAAATGAAATGCCGGATATGACTGGCATATTGTTATTTATTATTACGGTAGGCAGATGCAGATGCAATCTTTGATCAAGAAGTAGAGTTTGAAGACCACCAATTCATGAGCCAATTCATGAGTGCTCTATGCATTATAAATGATAAAGATTAAAAGATTCAACCAGATTTGATTCATTCATTAAATAATACTTCCATGCTGAGCAATTGAACGGAAAGGGAAAACGTATTGCAAATCGCAAACGTTCTGAATTAACAATGTGGTATTTTTCTGTAGGTGGTTTCTTGCACCGCAGGAATGACTGGCGAAGAAATTTTAGCATTATTGGTATGACAAGAGGCGTCTGTCCGACTAAAATAAATTTAACACTTCTAAAACAGTATCCTACGACATATTTCAATGAGAAAAATCAATTTCTATCGTTAGGCGACGCCTAATCGCATTAATTAATCGATCGGAATAATACACTGATGAAATCAAATGTGTGCTCTGTCCACCTAATCTGGTATCCGATCTGAAAATTTCTCATCAGATTTGTAATAATAGATATTCGTGATTAACGTATGTACGTATGTCACATATTAATTATTTAATATCTAACTTTTACCTGGGGAACCCCTAGTAGTAGCGATAAACTCGAGTGTCGTCAAACCTGTTTAAACCAAAACAGTGATGTAAACACTGCCTATTCCATTTATAGGATATACTTGTAGAAATGCGTAGCCCAAGGATTCTGTCTGTCTGAACGTCCCTCCTCTCACTATACCCCTGTCTTTGCAGTGACAGGGAAATGGGCTTTTCCTAAGGTTTACTTTTCTCAGCATAATGAGAGGACTGCCAGAGCCAGAGCCACGATGGGAAATCAATTAAGTTAATAGTTTGTGTGACAATCTTAAAATTCGGCCTAAATTAGAGCAAATTGCTGCTCTATTATTTTGCTTCCTTTCATCTATTTATTATAGAGATTAGGTGAAATGTTAAAATGTTTTGAAGAAGGTATGGGCGTGGATGGGACCGACGGGACTCGTGAAGATTGTTCCACCTTATCGTCATTGTTCAAGGAATAAAATTGGGCAAAGTACAGTTGGTGCAGGAGTTCCCCTTTTGTATTATTATTATCGTGTAGTAATGTGTAATAAAATTAATGCACGGGTGACCCAGTTTTAACTTGGTTCTATAAAGTAGATCTGCCTTGGTGATGTTTTTTTTTTGTACGGAGGGATGCAACAATTTGCTGTGAGCTTTATCTTTGTAATAGTCATAAACAGTAGAGCACAATGCACAGACAGACACAGACTTTATCTCCTTACAACTTAATAAGTTAATGTACCAAATTCAAGTTGAGTTTTTAGGGAAGGTTTTTAGTACTAGATTGCCTCTGACATTAGGGTTAATACTTCCTAACGGGAAACGGAGCAATGTAGCCTTTTTAAAGTGACTAGTCGTGTTTTTTATTCTTATTGTTATTCAAAGTGGGGTCAACCATAAGCCACGTTTTCGTAATCGTGTTTTCCCTTCGTTTGCTAAAGTGCATTCGTACATTTGAATCAAATTTACTTTTTTTTCCAATTTAAAATTCAACTGATAAGAAGATTTACTGGTATATTGGACCACACAAGATGGATTCCATTTGAATCATCTCAAATAATTATTCTTCACGGATTTTGGAGTAAAGAACCTTACCACGCGTCCAATGGTTTTTGGGTCTAAACTGAGAATTTTTAAGTGAGCTTGAACGGCTATTTTGATTCATTGATATTCACTATATGGTGACTTCCACAGAATAGGTTTGTAGCATATTATAGTGAATTTAAATGCCTTGTCGTCTTCTATTTTGTCATGTAATAGAAATAGAATATGATTTATCAAGCGTGGCATAAAAATTCGTAAAAAAATGTCGTTTCAGCGAAATCTCCGGTAGGTTGAAATGGAAAGGCGAGAGGTGACATTTCTGTATTTCGAAATTAATTTACCAACTCATTGAAAATAAATTATCGGGTTTGGCAAATTAGGAATCGTAGACTTGGATCGATTTTTGTAAATTCATCTCAGGTGGGATGTTAAATTGAATGGAGGATGACATAATCAAATGTGAGGTTAAACACCTGTACCATGCGCCCATTAGAATTTACGATTTGATATTTTTGATAGGAGCGGCGGGAGTCATGTCGTGTCTATTATTTTTGGCTCATCTCACCTCACCTTACCTCCGACTACTAATAATGGTCTTCTTTAATCGCTTTTGTTCCGAACCCTAGCTGCATATGAATTAGCTCATGATTTAGAGGAATGGGATCCCCACATAACACATGTACATATGGAGTGCATAGTGTCTATCTAATGATGAGTGAATACTCTCCAGCTAAATTCAACTTTTTAGTAGTCAACCTCCGTTCATTGACATTCTGGAGTGTGAGATTGGCTGACACGACAGTTATTAGGAACCAGTCGTCGTCTTCCTAGCGGGGAAGCAAATCCAAGACTAATATTATACTCTGAGAAAAATATTATTTTGACAAGTAGGCTTGACATTTGACGATAGACAATTTCAACTTCACACCGGTTGTCCAAATCTTAATTCTCGGTGCACGTGCTTATAAGTGGAAGTGGAGAAGAGTTCAATACCTGGGTGTGTACTTCTTCGGGTGTCGGATTTTCTAAATTTGGAAGTGAGCTTTTTGACATTTTGGTCTCTAGTACTCACATTCTAATCAATTTATGGAATTTCAAATTACGATAAAACAAAAAATGCCAAGTAATAGCTTAATTTGCAACCAAAAGTCTTTAAATCATATATTTGTGAAATGTTTGGTGTGGAATAGTTCCGTAGTTACAGATGGTATTTTGGTATTAAAGACTTGCAAAATTTTTCCATTCCTTGCGATATCGCAACCATTTTTTGTTCAGATAATGTTGTAAGTTTTTCTTCACCCGTAGTGGATTTTGTTGCACATTTTCTTATAGATCCCACGATCTATCGATTCTACATAAATATTAATAATCCGTATATTCCTAAAGTGAAATTAATGATTTATGTTGCCTTGGGTTGCCAGTGCCTTATCACTCAAGTCCTGGTAGTTTTTAAGTTGTATGTAGGAATGGTATCAAGTGTTCCTGTAAACAATCGCCTTCACCCTTGCTGAAAAGCTACAGTAATTTAATCGAACCAACTATTAAACTTAAAATCACTGTATGTGCTGCCGTATGGAGTGGTTTGTTGAGAGGTGACGACCTACCCTACCCTGTGCATTAAGTACATCGCGTGTATTTATGTTTGTGAATGGGATTCTAATAATTTTAATGACATTGCATACGGTGAAAGGTATGTGATATTTTATGGTGTGATTGACACCAGGAAGGAAAGTAGAATACTAAAGTTCCCTATGGACTTTTGTCTGGGAATTGGGAAATAGGTTTATTGAGACTGGAAATAGCATAGCACGCATTAAAAAATTCAATTATTCTTAACAGTAGTCGACCTACCTGGCTTTTGAAAGTTTGCAAATGCAATGACAAATTCGAAAGCAACATAAAAATTTGACAATTTCACCCGCCCAGCAGTAAATTCTCACATTTAGGTGGGTGCATTCTTATGAATTATGCATATTTCGTAGTGCTCCACTCCTAATTTTGCAAAATATTTTAATATAACCACCGGAAATGAAAGACATTATGTACAGGATGGTTCATAATCGTTTGTCACACACTACTGCCGAATGCCGAGGTTCCCTGAAGAAAGTGAGATCTACATTTCGTAGACAATTGATCAAGTATCATATGAACTATCAATATAGCGTCCAACCAACTGTTTTGTCCGCGCACCGCGCTGGATATTAAACTAGCCGAATTTCGAAGATTGGTCTTCTATTTCCTAGTTTACTCGCTGTTGTGGTAGGTCAATATGAACCACCCTATGCATTACGCTATTTGCTGCTGGTATTCATTAGGCTACCATTTCGGATCATATTACTGAGTTATGTTGTTATTTTACTTTTTGTTAGTCGTGCAGGTCGGACGGCAACGGCAAGGGTCATTTCTGCTGTTAACTTATTTGAGTGTGTCCGATGACGCATTTTGCATTTGCACAAATGTATTTTCCGTGCAGAACAAAGCATTAAATGAATAAATAGTTGGACTAGTTCTATAGGTACGCTAACGCTTCCATAATAGAGGTAATGGAGCTTAGCGTTCAGACTTGTAATGGTTCTTTTAGACGAAGTAATTCAGAGACGCTATCTAAAAAACGACCAACAGCATCGCATCATGGTTCGTTGGTTAGCACAGACGGACTAATTAAACTTAAGGTCAAAACCGACACACCATGCCGTAGAAACAATGGAAATAAGGAAAACCCTGCAATGCTGCTGCTATGTGCCGGCAATCTCAATATAGATTTAAGTTTGGGCGTGGGAGGTTTTGTTTTAAATTCACAAAACACCGCATTCTTTCTCCAATTTCTGTACAC
The DNA here is from genome assembly GCA_034694305.1 of Protaphorura glebata. NCBI lineage: Eukaryota > Metazoa > Arthropoda > Collembola > Poduromorpha > Onychiuridae > Protaphorura > Protaphorura glebata. The sequence continues at coordinate 19,748 of JAQFYE010000258.1, read as the reverse complement.
ATGAAAGGACGAGTTGTTATTCTCCTCAGTTCAGCTCTTTTAGTGGATTGGATTTCACATGCAATGAAGAATGAACTCAAACCAGCTTGAGTTGACAATAACAATAGGTTTGTTTGTCGATATTTATTTGGGTGATACAACTTTCGAGGACAAGCAAGAACATAGTTATACCGTACTTAACAAACTTTTCTGAACATTTTTGTGGACAAACTCGGTTAAAAGCATTAAGGAAGGATCCACTAAACTTTCGTAGAACTGAAACCTTGATTTTTAGAGCAACTTTTTCAAACCCGATACTCTCAGCTTGAGAATTTCTTGTTACCAAATCGTTAATATAACACAGAGTTTCGCATTCGTGATTTTCATTATTTCTGTTACCCTCATATTTGACCTTTACCTATTGGAGCGTTCACGTACACATTGTTTATGAGGTCACCCGGACATTGGCAAGCCTAATCAAACGTAGGGGGATATGGAAAACCATAATTCATTTTTTGGCAAGCTGTTGATATTGCCAAATCTGTCATTTGCAATCAATGATAGTTCCCTTGTCAGTTATACACAATTTTATCTACACCATTTGTAATATCTTGGGAGATAGACAGAGATGATGCTGATCATGTCATTCAATGATTCGGTAAATAAAATCTGTGAGCAGAATGACAGTGATAAAGATTTTCATCTTTTCATTTTTTGTATCTCTCGCTCTCTGCTTTTTGCCTACACGCACAGAAGAGATATCTTAAGATATTTGTAGAGACACCTAATTAAATGGGATTATTTGGCATCTTATTTATTTATTTGTGTGACTGGCAATCATTCAACCAGACTAAGGCGGAGTCACATATTTCAAAATGTCACGGCTTCAATTCTCTGCTGTCTGTGTCTGACTTTTCAAAGTCCTAAGGATATTGACTATTGGTGAATCTTAGTTCTTAGAGCTTAGCCTCCTCCTCCCCGCAGACCCGGACGGACTCACATTGTCTTTTGACCACAAGAAATCCTCTGGCTGACATGACCATGACTCTTGGCTTTTTCTCTGAGGTTTAAAAATTTGCAAGATCATACATGACCAATTTAGGATTTGAATTAACTCGGGATTAACGGCACTTGATTTGTGTCAACCAAGCTATATATGCGTTGAATGGATAGACGGTTCTTACATTGTGGAAATCAAACGGAATAATTATAAATCTACGCTATCATTCATTCAGGAATCACGATTTGGATGTATTTTTATATCGAATATGTTCGATCCAATGGCGACATTCCTTGACGGTTCGATCAGTCACGTACAGGTATAATGTATCGAAGGAATCATTTCCCGTCAAAATTTTAAAATATTCGCATTAATTGACAATCGCCGTAAATCACGGTCACATATCCGAATTTTTCTACAATTATGGGTATATTTGCTCTTCAAATGACACTCGTCCCGCAGACGTAAACCACTTTCCAGCAGTGACCAATTAAACCGTGTCTGACTGAGGGATCGAAACTTAAACATAGTGAACTTTCTCCATTCCATACCGTGAATGACTTTGTCTACTCATGTTTTAATTTTATTTGATAGTACGCGGTGAGTATTGCGCACACAGAGGGTAAAGGATTCAGGTTAAACTCATTTAAAGCTTTACCTGTGTCATTTTTTGATTCAGAAGCAAAGCAAAGCAAAGCAATTTGTAATACTTGGTAAGGTTAGAATGAAGTGGATTAAGATTGGGATTATGGAGCGAGTCTAATTTGTCCTCGTCATTCTATTCCACATTGTTGCGAGACTAGGGACGAACATTACTACGCTTACATGTGTTTCCAAAGTGCGTACGAAGGCAAGGTAATCAAATATACTCTTTTTACCTTTTTTTATTTCACCTGTCAAATCTTGGTTAAAGGGACACGGAGTTTACTGTCTGACTGACTGACTTTGCATCTGCACTAGATACAATAACTCACGTTCAGAAAGGAAATGCGAAAAAAGTGAAGTCATATAAAACAAACTTCAGTCTTGCGAATCAAATTCACAAGGGATAGTATTCCAGCGTAAAATTCAGGGCAGACGGTGGACCATTTAAATTTTCTTGTGGCCAATACAAAATTTCATTTCAATGTCAGGTTCTTGAGATTTGCTCACCGGACTTAACAATGTATCCATTTTGAGACAAATTTAAAGGTCCTTTTCCGCTGTGGTTGGGTTTCGATCCCTCGGGCAGACATGGAGTTGTCATTGCTTGTATAAGTTTACTTCATTTGGGGTTTCTTATGTAAGTAGTAGTGGATACCATCGCTATGTCAAATCGAGAGTTATCCCGTATTCTCTATGAGAAATACGACTTGACCTTTGACCTTCTGGGAGAGTGTCAAATGCAAGAAGTTTGTGTGAAACAGGACATAATTTTATAACCAGACGAAACATGTGTATTTTGGATCAGATCATTCTAAATCCATATTCTGGAAATGTCCAGGTGATCCATAATTTTACATCGGAATAACTTCTCTCGTTAGAAAAATATGACAGAATGTCCTGTTTTGTTGTTGGGAATTGAGAATGACATTTTACCCTAAAAGAGGTCTTAAAAGTTTGAAGTCTAAGCACTTTACTTTGACTCTGAACACACTTCCTTTTGTTCTACTTACAACTTATTTACCTCATTCCCACTGGGACTTAGAACACAGAATGTAGGCAAAACCGATTATGTTCAAATCATGCAAAGTCCACATCTTTACACGCATCTTACACATGTCATGTCAAGTATACTTATTTTATTCTGAAGGCTTTTGACGATATCATTTACCTACTTCCGAATTTTGAATTAAACACGTTGCTTTCTTTGTGCAGATGTCATTTGGAATTTGTCAAATCGTACGTTCATTTAATTCTGTTTCCAAATTTTTAACAATAGCCATTCGATTAAGCGAAAAACCGAACTTTCATTGCCTGAAGGCTGGCAGAAGACAGAAGACTGGCCACCCTCCCAAATATCGAACTTTAAGAAAATTGTACAAAACAATTAGTTGAGTGAAGATACTGGACTGTAGAGAGTTTGACATATACAGTATCGACTCTGCCTTGTGATTGTTGGAAATTAAACACTTTTTTCAATAAAGCTCTAATGATCTAACTAAGTAAAAAAAACATTAAAAACTGTCAAAATACTGAATACCCTGTTTAAGACATTCAGCTGTTTTTGAAAAGTTTGGTTTCTCAAATACATACTTGATTCACTCTCATTGTGAAAGCGAGGGGACAATTCATGAGTTGACATTTTTGAATAGAAAAATAGCATACTGAGTTGACAAAATTGAAAGGGGTGTAGCATACTGCACTGGTTCAGGGAATGAATAGTATTGGCATATTTGGACTTGAATGTTATGGTATTTTGGGCTTTTTGGCTTTGACAACCACGTGCGACAGAAATATGAATACTTAAACCACTTCACACTAATACTAATGTCATGTCATATTCATTCTTCTGGCTGCTTTCTCACGATAAACTGTTGGTCATAAAACCTCAGAATTTCTAACCATCCATTGTTAAACTGTTTTGGATTCATTTATAGCATAAATTTTATTACCTATTAACTTGCTGAAGCCACGCCACGCGGTTATTGTTCGATATACATGAAAAAGTAGGAAGGGAATGGCGATTAAACAGCACAGTGACAGTACGGATATGGAATTGAAAGCTTCCTGAAATCCTATTCTTCTTTGTACACTTTATTATTTTTAATCATCTTCCCTTCATTTCTTGCGGGTATGGACGCTGACCGTACAAGCTAAAACTTCGTTTTAAAGTTCCAGGAATTACTTTTTTGGAAACAGAGAGTCTTTTGTAAATCCGTGTTTGTTTCGAATGAAACATTAGTGAACATTTCAAAAGAATCCGTTAGAAAATGTCGGCAAAAAATCTAAAGGTGTGGACAAGTTTGATAAACCCCTTTGTTGACCTGAAACGAAATTTCGTTTATCTGGAATGTAAGGCAACCAATGAGGGTATCAGTGATAGTGAATTCATTTCCGAACAGGCAAGAAAAGATGATTAAATAACAGAGACAACGGTATGCCAAAATACGGAATATACTCAGAATTGTGGTTTCTTTAGTCATGCCATAGAATTGGAAAAGTCCATGACTCTAATCATTTGTTTACTCATTAACCAATACCTGATTAATTGGCTGACCTATTATTATTATTTGCTTGTCTCATTTATGTAATCATAAGAAACCAAAAAGCAGTGATTGCAAGTGAGTAAACATTGGAAGTTCGAAGTAGCGGTTTTAGGGCGGAAGCATGAGATAGAAACCTTTTGTGTACATAGTTTGTAAAGGTAGAAGTGATTCATCAGTCTACGTAAACTATACAGTATAGTGTCATGCAGATAGAAATACTATGATAATGACGAATTCTGGTTGTTGTTGTTCAGTAAGGCCTTCAGTGTTAATTCGAATGGTTTTGATTTCCATTGAAGTCTAGAGGTATTATTATCTAGTCTGAATTGACGGGGTAAACACACACTGGGATAGAACTTCATCTCAATTGAGTCGTTTGACAACTCGACATTTATTTTGAGTGTATTATTGGAGGTACATCAGTGTTTACAAATGTTGCTGACATTTAATGACAATGTTGGAAGTGGTTTAGCAAGGTAGTGAAACTAGTGGAACACCTCAAGTGTCAAAATCAATAGGACTCAGTCGCTGCCACTTTTTCATATGTACAAAGTTCATTTTCCTTTTGGGAACATTGCCGCATTTCTAACTCGTAACCTTATTCTAGTTAACTTTCACAGAGATTTTTTTTATGGAACATTGCCGCATTTCTAACTCCTGACTAAGGTATTCATTATCGGTAAATCGGATGTTTTTAAACTTAACTGATAAAGTGATAAACTTAATCTTCAATTTCTAACCAATATTCGGTTAAGTATTTTCTCAGCCAGCAGAATATCCGGCACAAATTGACCGGATAACGAGATGTTCTGGGTTCTTCTTTGCATTACATCCGAACCCTAATTTGACCTCTCCCGAGATTCGTCCTTTACTACTGCAATATTTTGCCAAGACAAATGTCACCGTTGAAATTTAAAGTCCGGGAAAATCCGAAATGATATTGGAATGTCGAAAATTCCGCCCAATACAATATGCAATCTTACTTTTACCTCTGATGAGGGGTAATGTCGATTTAAGTTAAGTTAGATTCGATTTGGTCAGGTGTCAGAGCCAGATTTATAATTCTCTCTGGTTCTACCGGTTACACTTACACACTACTCTGCGCGAGTACGCATACTTATATAGGCTGGTCCCGGATGACGGATGAGGAAGTGGGATGATCTGTTGGTCAATTGATGATACCTAAAAGTCTAGTCGTAGTAAAAATAGTGTGTTTTTGTCTAATGTTTTGTTTTTGTGATTCATTAGGAGGATTGTGGAAGCGTGTCGGAGTTGATTGGTGTGTTGGTAGTGATTTGCACCGCTGGAGTTGGACCTGAGTCATTTCTTTCTTGCAAACTAGCCACCTGATACCTGAGTCTGAATTGGCGGAATTGAATTGGGGAATTGCGTAAAGGTGGCTGAGATAAGTTGTGAAATTGTGAGGTAAGGTGAGGCAGTGGAAGGAAAGGGGTGTTGATATGGAAACGATCACGACTACAACTCCAACTGCGGCTCCCGCAACTCACCTCAGTGAAAGTCTTACGGCCACCACGGCAGGAACTCAGAACACTAATCACCCTCATATTGATTCAAAACAAAACATTTCAAAACCTATTTCTCCTCAAGGGGATGAAACTTCCACGGCTGGAGGTACGATTTCCTATTTTCTCATTCTCCTCCAATTTTAGAAGAATTTGGCCCAAAATTCCCAAAATAGCTTCCTCTAGCACATATAGGATTCACTAAGTTAGAAACGAAACTCGCCCGACAGAATCGCCGAACTAAATCATGAGAAGCATGAAAATCGCCAAACCAAACCAATACCATCGAACTAAGAGAGGTGAATAGAAATAGCTAAACCAAAACGGCCGAACTAAAAGAGTCGATAGAAAATCTCCCAGGCTGAAATTGCTGTAATTCGCAGAACTTGGGTAAATCGGACGGAAAGAAGCCAAAATTGTATGGAAGAACTGTGGCATTTCAAGGCAAAAACAGTTTAACCTTAATCGTGGAACTAAAAAAAAAGTCGAAATAGAAATAGGCTAACCAGAACGACAGAATTTAAATCATATGACCAGGCTGAAATTAGCGAAACGAGTACGGGCAAAAAATTCTTAACCTGAATGGCCAGTAAGTAGGCGAGCTCAAAACCGGCAAGCTAAAATAGCTGTAGCACTGACAGTTAATAACCAAAACAAAAATGTATTCGACTGTCCAAACTATGTTTTTGTAGTTATTTGCTCATGACTCAGGTCATTGGATTGTGATTATAACGTGAAAAGAAGTACAGACAGATGATATGTTACTTGTCTTTGTCGTAAACATGAAACCTAATTAGACGCGGTCTTAAATCTGCCGCCAGCCAACTGTAGGATTATTTAGTATTGGGCTACGCTTGAACATAAGATCTAATGTCTAAAGATGTTCGGCTTTTATAAACAAAGTTTTCATAAAGATAAAGTGAGTTTATGACTACTACGTACGGTTACTACTACTAGATTCTCATTATCCAATAAGCGTTTTATTTATTAGGGAACTGTGTAAGAAATGAAGCGTTTGTGCGTGCAGTTTGTTTGAAATAATTTAAGTCGTAACTTGGTGGATTAACTCGCTCTGACTTTTTAGCATGTAGTTAGACACGGAAGGATGAATTTTTTACGATTCGATATTCAATGAATCGGGAACTTTCATTGCATGTACGGCGCATCGGCAAGAAAGTAGTTATGAGCCAATAGACATGGATGGAAAGACATTAAAAAAACTAATTTGTTATTGTAACGGTGCCAAGTATTTTTGGAGTGATGGTTCCGAAAATGATTTGAGTTGTATTTGAATTATTAATATGATTCAGATGAGGATGCTGTTGATGCTGGGAGTCATCCACCAGCCCCAGCTCCAAACTTCCGCGTCGAAGGAAGTGGTCACGGTGATAGTTCTGTGACTGTGGCAGGTAGTGTGAGTGTGAGTGGGTCCCTCATGGACGAAAGTGTGAGTCTAGGGTCAGGCACTACAAATGGAGGGTCATTCCCGAGTGGTTCTGAGGAAATGCCGCTCTCCCTCTTGAGTTGGTACAGTGAACCAGGGGAGAAGACGACGCCGTTGGATGGTCACGGTGTTTGTTGTCGGAGTAATCATAGTAGTACAGCCACCCTCATTACAAGGGACACTTCCTCTGAAGAAAAAGAAAACAAAACACCGGCAGCGGTCAAAGAACAATTAGTCAAGTCTGGAGCGATCCCTGTTCCATCAGAAGTCTGTTCAGGGCCTGGACAACCATCCCAATTATCCAAGGGTACACGGGCTAGAATGAACCAAGTCCATGCTCAACAGCAAAAACAAAAAATTTGTTCATCAGCCAGTGGCCAAGGTGGTGTGGAGTGTCCTCGATGTGCACGACGCTCTAAGTCTGGCACAACTACACCAGCTGCCCCATCGCGCACTCCACGCAGACTCATTCAAGTCCCAGCCTCAGCTGTAGGGGTCACCCCTACTTCATCTTCGGCCGAAAGAAAACCCATCAAATCTATTCTAAAAAGTGACTCTAGAGGGAGTGGCGGTAGTCGGAGTGGGAGTGATAAACAGTCATCTATGGACAGTCTTGGAAGTAGTAGTGGAGCTGGTCCGACAATGACGAGGTCAGATACAGGCCCAAGGGCTCGAGCCAAATTTAATTTAACGGACTCTTTCTCCAGTGAGAGTGTGAGTTCATCTTACCCTGAAGATCGAATGATTTCAAAGTTGAAAAGAATTGAAAAATATGCGACTGTTAGATTAAAACAACGTCCTCGAAGCGTTGCCCCATTAGACATGACTGGAGAACCTGGTGTGCCCTCGGACTCTTTGATGTCAAAGAGCATGACTTACCTAGAGGAGCAACACAAAGGAGTAGACTCAGGCCCAAACTCTCTCACGACGACCCTTCGACGACAAGGGTCCCTGAGGAGTAGTAGTGGGATTAGTGCGGCAGCTAGAAAAGCATCCCCCATCTGGGAACCCCCTAGTACTAGGACATCAGCCCTTCGTCTTCAAAAAATGCAGGAGACAAAGGCCGGGAAACGCGGTAATTCCTCGACGCATCATTTCATGGTCCAACATGCACAACAACGTCATCATAGTCATAGTGGAAGTCATAGTTCACACTCACATAATTCTGGGAGTGGTGAGTCTATTAGTGGTGGTGTATTCATGGCATCTACCCCACTCAGGGGAAGCACAAGTGCATCAGTCGCATCTAAAGAAAAACATTTTGGAGCCAAATTATTTTCAAAAATTTCATCTGTTATGAGTCAGACGACTAGTAGTGCCATGAAAAGGTTGAGACAAGAACGTGGAATTCAAACAGATTGGACATTGTTGACCAGTTTAACGGAAGGAGGGTGTCAGAGTCCTGTTCTTCAACTTTCTCCAGAACCGCCAATGTTTCCAGAAGGCAACTGCTCGGGCTGGGATCAAGCAGATCAAATCAAACATTTGGAAGCACAAGTTCAACGTTATAAGAAGAAAACGATGACATTTCAAAGGGAGTATGAAACATTGAATTCAGTGAATAAGGAATTGACCAAACAGTTACAAGAGACTCAGATGGAAACATCGGAAATGATTGATTTCCTTCAGGCAGAAAAGTCAACCCTTGCAGAGTCTTTAGGGGAAACTGAGACTGAGGTAAGGATTTGTTTCATATTCCGTAGTTTTAGGTGTTATTTCTTTCTGAACACTCTGTTATCTCAGGTCAGCCAAAATGAGGAGTTTCCTTTTATTGTGAAGGGTCATTTTGATAATAATTATCAAAATGACCCTAAATAATTATTATTGTTAGTACGCTGAAGAACAACCCAAATTGCCGATTTTAATTTCTAATTCTGTGTAGGAATTCTCACAATTTTAGTTTAACAGGGAATCGAATCTCGGTCTTCGAAAACGTGTTATTTCCCAGGAATTGTGATTGTGACCCAGGTGGGCTAAGAACAAGAACGACTTTCGTGATTTAGGCTTCACATCCGATTAATCAATCGATGCCAACTTTGGTTCACGATCAGTTACGACACAACTCACGACTTAAAGTTGCATGTCGTAGATTTCCCTCGTCATTCAGTAAAATTTTAGGTCAAAACTTTGTCAGCAGATATTTCATTTCAATTTGGGAAGTCACCGTCTGTTTTACCAGATTCTCAAAATTTCTTGAAAATTTCCACCAGATTGAGACGGTTTATGTCGTTTAATTGAATGGTTGAATGCAATGTGAATGATGTCTTGTTAGTTCTGACTTGAATCTTGCGTGTTTTTCTTGAATGACAATGTGGAGGCTGAGGTCGAGTGTTTTACCCTAAGGGTTTCGTCTGGTTTTTTATTCGATTCGATTTGTGTATTATTTTCTCGTGTCCTCTCTTAGATTCACCACAAGAGCAACAGTTAGAGCTTTCGGGGAATAAGTTAAAGCGTGCGTGAGTGAAAAGTTTCAAAGAATAAAGTTGGAGGTTTTATTATGGAAACATGTAATAACCGTGGTGTTTTTTATCCTTAGATTTAAATAAAAGAAATTGTAAAGTCTTCGAACCAAGTTGAGAGACACGAGTCTGTCAAGAACAAAAGTTTTCACAAGGATTTCCCGTTTTCAATCCTTCTCTTCAACTCAAGTAGTTCCATTTTCCATTCCCTTGGATGAACTTCACTTTATTCATTTTCTATCTCTATGGATCATATGAAGATGATGGCCAAAGTCAGCTCCTTCCCTTTTGTTGTCCATTTTTATACATATTTCATCAACCTGTAAACTCTAAAGTCAAAGACATTTTCAGTTAGTTTCAGTCCCATCAAATTCTCGCATAATAATTTTTTTGCCTCCATTATAGTATAGGTTGATTGACGAGGTACACTTGTCGGATGTAAAACTCAAATCAGTCACGAATATCATCAGTTCATGGCTAAAACTTTCCGCCTACTGTTTCTTCTGAAACTGAGATTCACACTAATGTGCTAAGGTGTGAGATGAAAATGAAGATCACGATAGTTTAAGTGACAATGCATGCATATTAATTGCATTTGGGATTTGAGTCTTACACTTACACACCCGAAAGTGTTAATCGAAATGTACGATTCGGAATTTTGTTTAAAAGCAAAATCTTCCATGTACAGACAAATAATTTGTAATCCATCTCGGGTGACTGTCCCTGCCAACTAGCTAACTGAAAATATTTTTCATGTCATGAGTGTTGCATTTTCTAGGCCTTGGCATTTACAGGAAAAAATTTTGAACACTAAATTATAATTAACACTTTCCGATTATCATTCAAGCTTTTTGCCACAAAATATGAAATTTTTGAATAATATTCCGAAAACTTTTTGGTTTCAAGTTTTATAAGATTCTTATTGTTTACTGCAAAAAATGATGTGAAAGATTTAACCAACGTCATCTGAATATTTGGCATTTGTAGTAGTGACTTTCCCCACTCACATCCGCGTTTATACAGCCAAAAGATCTACTATCCAAAATATGAATCCGAGTTCAAAGTTTACAAGTTTGTTCTCATTATTCAGAATGTACTAATGGGAAGAAGTCGACCATATTAAAATTTATTATGAGAAGGCTATAATAGGTGCGAAATTTCTCTCACATAATTAAATTTTCTCAAGGACTGCAAATGAGTGTGATGGAGAAAGTTAGCCCTCCAAAAATGGCATCATTCAATTTGATAATGCGAATTTCGTGTAAAGTGTTACTTGCAGCTCAGCATATGAGAATATTAGAATTTAACGACCGATTATTGTGTAGTAACGAGCTGGCCCGGCCGAACCTACGAACCTACCTGAACTAGTTTCTCGTTAATAATTGCAATATATTCGTATTAATTTTGAATCCGTTACTCGACTTTTTGTCAAATCGTTGTACTTTCTGCATGAATAATGACGAAATAAAGCTGGATATTTCATGTGTTTCGCCAATGTCTTTATCCGTCGTTGTCCTTAATGTTAAAACAAAGTAGAATAATAATTTTAGCCTTTAAACTTTAGGATGAATTTTTCTATCAAATTAATTTTAATTTTTTAGAAACAGGTTGAGTTAGTTTTTATTTTCGAATGACATGTTTTTTTTCTAAATTTTAATTTTCAGACGCAGAGACTTCGGGATCAAGTAGATGCCGTGAAGAGAGAATCCGAGTCCAGATGTTCCAGTTTGGTTCGATTGAGTGAACAACACAAACAGGAAGCTTTGAAATCTTTGGCATTACTCAACCGTCTTGAGACACATTCTAAGGCTGAGATCCATCAGCAAAGAGTTCATCTTTCTGACGGCACCCTAGCCATTCAACAAATGAAACAACGAGTACTAAATATGATCGAAATTCTTCTCAAAACTTACAAAGTCCCACAGGAACGCATCAACGCGGTGAGTAATTTCAGTATATTGCTACGAATTAACAAATCCGCAAATTGTGCGCGGCTGAACCCCAACTTCGAAATCGATGTCTTACCGAACATATTAAAACAAGGGCAACAGTGAAAATTATAATTTTGAATGACAAAAAATATGATACTATGCCCTTAAAAGGCCACGGTTGAGTTGGTCACAGAATTACTGTATAACGTTGAGAGGAAGTACCTATCAGAGTTAGCAAGCGGATGACAGGGGCCCGGACGGAAAATGAGTATCTGTAACTTATGGGAAATTAGATTCAGAAATTATTGGAGCGACAACAAGAATTTCAATTGAGTTGAACTAGCTGGAAGGAGGTGTGGCAAATTGAGAATTTCACGTCAACTCTACAATTGATAAAACTGGTCTCTTCAGTAACTCGTAAATTGAAAAACTGTACACGGTCTCGTTCCATGTAGTCATTCCTGTCCACATTTCCTATAGCCCAAATTTTTATTTGTTTTTTTTTTTGCTTTGACCCAAGAGATATGAGATATCAAGAGCATTAACCGACCACAAAAACTCAAGATGTGATGAGATGAGTTCCCCACATATTATGATAATGAAAAAAAAAGCAATCAGTGCATTAATTTGAGGTTTTATTTCAATTTAAATTAACTGTGTGCCTGTGCGGTCGTGTTTTCATACATTGCACACTAATTTACATACAAAATGATACATAGTGGGTGGGGAATTGTAACGGTCTATTCTGAATTACAATTTTTCTGGGCAGGTTAACCAAAAAACCGACTTACATCTTTCAAGCTACGTAAAGTTGGCTGGGATTCACAGCGCGCGCTCCAAATAGAAGTAGCTCATTGGACAGAATCCGAAGCAAATGCGCATATAAGCTCCTAATGTTTTTGTAGCGATAGATCGTTCGCTGCCAGACTATTAGAATCACTTGATAGTGCCAATTGCGCAGACTAGTTTTATCTTCAATTGACCTGATATTCTAGCCAGACGAGTTTTTATAATTAGCACTTAGATTTACCTCTGACCTCCCGATGCGATGTCTGGTTTAATTTATGATAATTATTTTAATCATTAACATTTTACTAATTTCATCTGTTGTGATTGAAGGGCGGAAATGGAGGTGGCGTGGGCGTGGGTCTCGACGAAACTGAGCTGAGCTGTTCTTTACTACTCCCACTAATCAAATCCCTGTCCAATGCTTTCCAAGTTCCACTACAGACTCAGACAAGTCAACTAGTCCCCCCGGCTGGTACTACTGGTGATGAGGGTGTCCAAGAAAAATTAACCGTGGAAACAGTAACACAATTACCGTCAGCTACTACTGCTACTACTACTACCATTATTACTCTAACTGCAACTCCTCCAAATCCACTAACGGGACCAGGGGTTGGGCGAGGAACTAGTAATTCATTTCAAAATTTGAATCAAGCTATCCTGGAACGCCAAGAGGCTGAGCGGTTAGGATTGGAAGGAATTTCTCCAGGCTCGACAACGAGTCCAGATGAAGAATACGTCCTCCTAGGCCAAGAAATTAATGAGCTTCAAGCAGCCCTAGGGAAACTCGTCTCAGTCATTCGAGTCATTGTCATCCACTGTGATCAGCGTGTCTCCAGTGTCGCTTCCAATATTTTACAGGTAAATAATCCGGGAAATGAAAATGATATGCAGTAATTAGTTAAAAGTTCAAACAGAAAGTAATACGTTCGAAATCCCTCGAAGCATTTGGTTAAGGAAGCCGTGAGTAGCCGACAGATGGCATGATCCGATCAGGTCACTGTTTATCAAGATATCCGAACAGACCCGGACAGATTATTTCAGATAAGCAAATATCTTGTGAGATCTGACGATTTTAGATCAGTCATGAATTGGACAATTGAACAAGCTTGAGGTTTTCAGAAAAAATCGAATAAATTCATGGCTCCAGATTACAGGCCTGCATTCGCGATATACTCCATAGTTACCAGTTTAGGCCAGATATTTAGCCAAGGGCATTACAGAGTGCCTAATAATGACGCATAATTCATTGCCACCCAGAAGGATTTTTCCCAAGTACTAATTGAAATATTTTAATGTGACCTTAGGTGTTAAAATCCTCGGAGACTGAAAAGTTGGGCGGAATTCCAAACATGGACACAGCCATGGCCCATGTTCAAAAGTCTTTGGAAGCGTGGAGTCTGAATGACCAGCAAGGGAAGGCCGCTGCAACTTCAACTACAACTTCGAACTCTTCACTACTCAATGGGAGTGGACCTTCACACGTGTAGCTTACTGAGACTGCTAAAAATATTAATGCCTACTTGCTAATTGTGTCATTAAGTTCTGTTGAATTTGTTTAAGTATTATTATTCAACCGCTAAGCGTTAAGGATGTAAATCATTCATACTCGAGATTTTCCATTAGACGCTAACGTCGAAGTGAAGTGACAAGCGGTTTACGTTTCCTTGTCAGAGATGAATTAATGAAAGTAGTATTTTATAAATTTAAGTTAATTATGTCACTCCTTCATCATCACATTCTTGGAAAACATGTAACGAACAAACAAGTATTCACGTCACACTTAAAAGACTTTACAAAAAACATTTCCCAGTAAAATTGTACAACTGATTTGTAAACATACTTTCCAAAGAGATCGATGCATCTCTATTTGTATTTCCGTTTATTTGTTTGATTGTTTGTACTTGGGCTAACTAGGGTTTACTATTATTACATACGCATACCAGTGAGTATTAATTTTAAGTTTTATATGTAGTTTATTCATCGTGCAGCCCATCCACCAAAATGTCATGTAATGCGTTCGTCCATTCGTATATAGTATTTTTTTTGATTTTGAATGGTTAGACCGTTTTTAAGTTTTATTTAGTTTATTTTTTGTTTTGATTGTGCTGTGGAAGCACAGTGGACTTCCATTAGACTTCTTAAAGGTGCGTTTTTGCTACAATTTTTATAGAAATAATAATTGTGTGTGAAGTGAAGAGCCCAAAGTTACCAAATTATAACATTCGGCCTGAGTGTTTGCTATTTGCATACAATGTGTGTTTTCTCGGGGATTTAAAATTTAAGGAAACATTGTAATATTCAGTCACTGCGCTACTTCTCATGCATAGGAACATTAGAAAGACGAAAATTCAAACAAATTATACTCAAGGAAAAAGCAGTGTTGAAATCAGTATACTCTTTTAGCTTTTGTATTTTCTGTGAAATGGAAAGTATTGCCAATTTACTCTTCTCAGCTACTTTCATAGACAACTTCGGCAACTAAGGACTGGTATTCTTAATTTCATAACTTAAATTTTAAGTTCATCGTGTTTCATGTTAAACCTTTGTCGTTCGTGTATTTGTGACTTCACACAAAAAAAGGATCTATTTAATTATGACAAATTATTGGAATGAATTACTGGACTTACGAATATATTATACGAACTTAATTATTTAGTAACGACAAATTGACAACCGAGAGCAATCGTGATGAGATTTAAATAATAAAATAAAAATGAAAACAAATTCATCAAAAAATGATGGCGTTGTTCTTTTTGTAAAATTTCAAATGCAAATGAGAGTTATTTTAGTTAAGGGTGTGTAATATTTATCGTTAAACTGTATTGTTCTTCTACGACATTGTTATACTCGATTGAATTTGACACAATTTATTTGAGTAAAGTGTGCTTGGACAAAGCATTAAAATTAATCGTCTGGAATTATTTATTTCTATTTGGAATGGAAAGGGTGAGGTAGAATAGTCTATTGGCTCCTTTTATTTTCTGAGAAAGCTGACCGAATTCAATACTGGATAATGATTCGCTATCCGATCCCCTCACAAGCTATAATATGATATTACTGGATTTTCCCAATGTTTTCCGCAGTCAATATTCCGATTACATTAAAAATTGCAATTAAGAACTCAAATGAGGCATAGACAGCTGACAAAAATAACTGATAGTGAGGTTGGGAAAGATACATTATTGGAATAATTCCATACATCAGGCAGGATTGCATATGAAATCAATCTGCTGAGTCGGCCGTCGCTGTGATTTAGCGCTTGTGCCTATATGGAACCGTTAGAATCTCGAACAGATTATGTTGGATTTCTGTTCTGAAAAATTGAGAACCGTAAGATAACACGAAGGAATCCTATTATTAATAATATTTAATTTTTCCAGTCCGAGTCCGAAAGAAAGGCAGAACAAAATTATACGCTATTAGTAGTAATTTTGTACAACTGAAACCAAAAATATTTGATACAAAAACACACGATTAGATGCTATGCAGTTCGTGCCATTGACCTTATCGATAATGTTTCTACAACTTGTTCACATTACCCATCAATTATTTCTATTGTGAGGTCAATTATCTTTCTCTTACATTATTTCTTCTATGTTGTGTGTATTATCTTAGGAACCGGTACTTAAACCCGTACGCCAGATAATTTATCCCGCAGTATTTTTCCTCGAATGTTAATGTTTCGCACATTAAAATTCTGCTTTTATTTTCTTTCGATGAGAATATTTTAGTTATAGTGTTATTTATGAAGAATGCGCGCAGTTCAGAGATATGCCATTATTTAAAATCATGACACAATGATCAATTTCGCCACACTTCCTTCACTTACATCCTTACGAAATGTATATCTCAGTATTTTCCAACCAACCCAGGTTTTAGACATAGGTATGTCTCATATTAACGTCTTTTCCTTGAAGGTATTTGTTTCATTGGCAGCATTAATATACTGCCTACCGTCAATAAAGTTTGAATCGGCGGGATATTTTCAACTTCACTTCAAAACGGTCTGAAGATCAGAACTGAAATTTTTTGATCTTGCCGAATTAGTTATCATAATTATTTTAAACATTGACAGTAAATTAACCAGGAACCAGTGATCCAACTGTTAGTCACTGTAGTAATTATTAACAGTTGTAATGGACCCGGCACTGTTGAGGGAACGTGAAAACTTCAAGAAGAAAGCGTTTGCTATCCCTACGTAAGTTTATTTTGTATATTGTATATCATATTTTATATAACATTATATTCGGAGAAAGTTGTATTAATTAAAATTATCAATAGTGTTGATGTTCATTCAATTTAAAATTTACAGTGGATTCGTTAGTACCAATACGGTCCTAAGAAATAAGTACGTTGAATCAGACAGAATTTTCTAACATGGGACAGACAACCGCCCATGCATTTTCCAGACGATATTTGAGTAGGTTAAAGATGGATTGTACTCTACAGTAAATTCTCATTATGGGACCCCCTCCCATTTAGGACCGCGTTTCTGATAAGAATTTTAAGTTAGCTCTAAAGGGCTTAATAATTTCCTACCTTATCACTTATCGGAATACTTTCGAATTCGAATTAAATCCACTTTTTTGGCCCGATTGATTTGAGGGGTTCACTGTACTAAACTTAAACTATTACCATCTTAATTAATTTAATATTATTCCTATTAACTTGTAGTGTTGAGACTAAAAAGAGAAAAGAAGAACCAGCAGAAGAGAAAAAACGCCCCGAAAGACCCGGGTAAGCCCACGAGTGCCTGACACATGAATATATTGTCTTCCCTTATTTCATAACTGTTGTCAACGTTTATTTGTAGACCTTCTTCGGATTCTCAGAATCTCATCAGAAACAGAGCAGCTGCGGGTTCTGCGTCAGCTTTTAAATTTGGAGTGTTGACAAAAATTGTGCGACATTTAAAGCAGAAATTCCAGGATGGAGAGGATTCTCCTTTAACACTAGAAGAAGTATTAGATGAAACAAATCAGCTAGATGTCAGTGGTAAAGTCCGAGCGGTAAGATATTAATTGAGAACATCATTTTTCAATAATGCTAATAATGCTAGCGCTTGCCACATCCAATGCCATGTTGTCACCAAATATTCGGTGGTTAGTAAATAATTGGCGTCACTGCATCTGAATCAGAAATATTTGTTTGTCCAAGTTCTCAGCTCAATTACGAAATATTATTTGCATTTTGTTTATATATTTGACAATGTGTCTAATTTTTGTTTGTTTTCAGTGGCTGCTTTCGGAAGCTCTGCCAAACAATCCAAAAATTGAGAATACACCGGAGGGTAGATTCTTATTTAAACCGCCATTGAAATGTCGAGATAAACGATCCTTGCTGCGACTTTTGAGAAATCATGATATGAAAGGCTTAGGAGGTATATATCGAGATGACGTAGTAGAATCGATTCCTCATGCTGAGAAAGTTTTAAAGGTGTGGTTTTAATATCCTGCTGCAATATTGATGTATTATATATATATATGGGTGCTTACTTTACTCTATTCTAAAAACAATTTAGGCATTGGATTCAGAAATTTTAACTATTGCTCGACCGGACAAAAAGAAAATTTTATTTTACAATGATCGTTCTACAAAGATTGAAATAGACGAAGAGTTTCAGAAGTTGTGGAGGGGCGTGGCTGTCGATGGAATTGACGACCAGAAGATAGAGGAATACCTTGACAAAGCCGGGATTAAGTCCATGGAAGGTCAAGGTGTCAAGAAAGTCGCTGCAAGGCTGAAGAAAAGCACTAAAAGGAAGGTCGTCAGAAGACTTAAAGATAATGAGCACTTGGTTGATGTTCTTAAGAACTACGATCCCTGATCAGCCAGCTCATTGTCTCAGATCGAATTCCAATCATCTAATTTTATTCTTCGTTATGCGAAATTTTTTCACTTTACTGAAATGGTTTTTATACCGATTTTATCATATTGAATTTAAATAGTGAAATGAAATTCAATTGTGACTGAGGCTTTTGTATTTATTCGGAAAATATTTCTGGCGAAACGGCAAAAGTGAAAATAAAAATGAACTATAAGATGGTAGTCTAAAAATGATTTATCGTTCTTCTGATAGCAGGCAGGATACGTATCCTGGATAGCAGGTATGCATGTTAATCAAAACAAAATTCAAGCCATTTCTCCTTTCAGATGCTCGTTTTCAAAGATGCCTGAATATTAATTGTACTGTGTTGTATTCGAAACGGTTGTAGTTGAATGGCACAAAATAATGCCATTCTCAAATACTGCTGCATGCTGCATAGGAAGGTAGTACTCCCAAAAGTATGATCAGTGAATAATACCTCTGTTCATGGTCACATTTATTGTTGTATAGTTGGATGGAACATTGGAAGAAATGTGCTACCTATTCGGAAAATTCCAAATTCTGTTTTTAAAAAATTAAAATATTCTCAACCACTGATTAGTTACTTCTTTTCTGTAAAAAAAATCGGTTATTTCGTATGAAGCATCAGTATACATCCTGTGCGGATGTCTTTGTCAAGGAATGCATTATATTTTTTGGACGGTTCATGTTCATAGTACCTAATATCCTTTCCAAGTATCTCTTCAGCATTATGCATCAGAAATTATAATGTCCTTGGTCTCCTCAAAAGGTTAGGTCAGTTTTTCAATAATAGGTAATTGTGAGTGGGACCAGTACGCGAAGTACAAGTACAACCAGCCGCTGTGCTGGTCACATATTTTAAACTTAATGTGATCACATAGTTTATGATTCATTTTTTTGGTTTCATATTATGGGGTTCCTTGATTATCATTACGGTGGAAATCGTAACGTATTTCATATTTTCGAAAAAAAAATCACTGCAGTTCAAATACAACAATTCTTATCTGGATAATCTGGAACGTAGTGTTGTACAGAAAAGGTCTATGTATCCTGAGCGATGGTAAATTACATTAATTGGTAACCAGAGCGAGCGGCAACAAGAACGAAAGTCTCGCAGATCTTTACCACAAGACATGTTGGACCTCTGGCGGGGGTATTCTGAAATAGTGTTCATAGAGGAGTCGTTGAGTGTCAGGCGAATCATCCGGAATGTTGACTCCAATGTAATAAGCTTCGAATCGAATGTAAACGTCATGATCAGACCGGGTCGTACGTCCAAGTGTTCTACAAAGTGATTCTAGTATACGCTCCGACGCCGCCTTAACACTAAACGAGAGTTCGTATTCACTCTATTAGAATTCCGACTGTTATCATTATGGTCAATTCCGATATGGAATTATTCACCGGTGCGGTGAAAAGTATTCATAACTTAAAACGTTTGCAAAAATTCTCCACGCCAAACTCCAGTTCATAAATGATGCGATATAAATAAATACGACTAGAGTAGTTGATTAAAAAAAATACACCCACATTAATTGACATAGCCGCTGAGGCCGAATCAAACATCATCGCGTATTTTTGGGTTGC
>JAQFYE010000257.1:0-43953 GCA_034694305.1 Protaphorura glebata | reverse complement strand
GATTAAGAATTTGCGATGACCCCTTTAGAGCTGTCAAAGCCACGTCCTCAGCCAATTGCTTGGGTAGGTTAAATTTTTGAAGAAATTCCTGGAAAAATGTGGTGATTGCAAGGAAAAATACAAAGATATACGATAAGCCACGTTTAAATGAAAAATGTGTGATATCAGCATCGCATGAAGTTAACTATTAACAATAATAATTTATTAAATTGAAATTAGGAAGAGGAAGATCGCATGTATCGGCGAAACATCGTGCGCTACGCATGTTTGGGGATCACACAATGTTTCATCCTAATCAGCCCAAGGGTCAAGGCCAGATTCCCTACATTGGATCACTTGGTCAGAGCTGGAATTCTTCTAGAGAATGAGAAGGAAATTCTGGATGAAATCAATGCAAGTGTGTCAGCAGAAGATGCCGGCAAATATCCCACGAACTTCATTCCTTTTGTTTGGGCGGGTGCCCTATTAACAAGGGCGAAGGCTGAAAACAGAATCACTAGTGATTCCATCGTCAAGTCAATGCTGGACGAGATCAATCGACTGAAGGACAGTTGTGCATTGTTGGTCAAATTTGACTGGGTCAACATCCCACTCGTATACACTCAGGTTGTGACCCTTGCAGTCTACAGTTACTTCGCCGCCTGCCTCATGGGAAGACAAAGTAATGCAAAAGGGATACAGCTGAATTAACGTTACGTAGCGTGGGGTGAAACGGGTGAAATCAAGAGGTCAAAGTTTTGGAAAAATTATTATAATAAATTATTTCTTCCTTTTTTTCGGAAATCGAACAAAATTATAGAAAAAGAATGGAGTTTTGAATTTGCTTCAATTTTACTACAAATCGTAGGAAGGCGATACTTAGCAGCATTTTGTAAATTGTTGTCGGATTTGAATTTTTTTTAAATGATTTCGATAAAACATAATTAAAATCGTAGATGTTTACTTACATTCCAGAATTCTTGGGACATGTACGTTTAGTCTTGATCGACTTGATAAATTTTGTCTAATCAATAATTAACGGATTCTTTCAAATTTCAGGTACAACGTCCGGTCTTAAGAAAAATGGCGAGGACGCCCTGGATCCTGTTTTCCCGTTATTTACGGTTCTTCAATTCCTATTTTACATGGGTTGGTTAAAAGTGGCCGAAACTCTATTGAACCCATTTGGTGATGAAGATGATGATTTTGAACTCAATTGGATCGTCGATCGAAATATCCAGGTGATTTTATTTCGGCTTCTAGTAGTTAATTTGGCATATACCTCTTTAAATCAGCAACCACGTGACGTCCGATTTAACTGCCGCACCCTTGCCATACTGAAGCTGTACCTGTACATGTATTATTATAACTAAATTTTGTTTATTATTTTCAGGTTGGGTATTTAATTGTTGATAAATTGCGTCGGCGTACTCCCGAATTTTTGAGAGATCCTCACTGGGATCTGATTGTTCCACCGGAACTTCCACATACGACTGCCTCCAGAAAGTACAACGAAGAACCACCTATCTGTTCGACGGCAGGTATGCATGTGACCGATACCGTTGAACTTCCGGCAAAAACTTTCAAAGATGGCCGATACACAATTGATGGTGGGAGATTCAGGGAAATGGGGTCGGCTTTAGGCCAAATGATGACGACATCGAGTGAGCAACGAAGAGAAACTGGCTTGGGTCACGTTCAAAATAGTGAAGTTTCATCCAGTTTGATTAAAATTCCTGAGGAAGGACAGATTACGATAGAGCCGGAAATTGACCTGTCTGAAGAACTGAGAGAGGGAGCTTGCGCTTATGATTACGAAGCGTACCCCCTTGTTAAGGTGACAACAAAGACTGATATGAATGGGCACAGCGTAGTTTCATAAGCTGTGCTAAAAAATGAATTTTTAGTTTTGAAATAAATATTTTATAATTTTGAGATGAGGTATCGGCCATTTTATTTCATAAGTAAATACGCGAAAGTCGAATTTTTGTGCGGTTTCTTGACAAAAACACTTCCAGAATAATTTTTCACAAAAAATACACCGATGCCATGGTTGTTCTAATATGTTTATGCAATTTTGAAAAGCTTGACCGGTTTGGAGAAAGCAATTGCGACAATACTGCGATATTTCAATTTGAAGTGAAATTCGACATTCTCCAAATCGGTAGACAAAATTTTAGAAACACTTTTCGCAAAAAAGTTAGGATCGGCGGATTTTTTTTAAAAACATTATTCTGACTTGTATTTTAGTACTTTGAAAACCCGTATTTTAGGGGTTTCACTCACGAACCATCTTCGCGTAATTCCAGAACTATGCAATAATAGGCACTATGTATCGTATTTTTACGAGGTAGTGGGTTAGGGAAACCCCATTACAGCCCTAGAAAATGGCACTCATGAGCATGACTGCTTTCGTAGATTTAGAGTCATTTGCTTTCTCCGAGTTTGATACCATTGACCCTTGTTTTTATTCAGGATTGTACTGACTAAAAGCTCGCGTTTGGTCGCCCAACTCAATGTTGGAGATTTTTTATCTCTTGCATACAATTTTATCGGGCGTTGCATTTAGCTCTTATTTGTTCAGCCATAAGCAGTCTTTGAATTTGCCGAAAATTTGTTCCAGATGGGTCGTTAACCCATCTGGAAACAATTTTCGGCAAACCCTGCTGTGAACAGATGCCAGACATTGACCATTAGAACTGACCTATGCATCCGCTGACCTATTAAACGATAGCACACCTTCCCGGTGAATGTCAATTAAGTATTGCAAATTTTCCCCGTAGATTTCACTTGCAAAAAAAAATACTTCATCATAGAGAGAATGTTGTTCAAATTTGTTAGTTTCTACGACGCGAGCAAGATCGAGTTGATATTTCTCATTCTGTGAGGAAACCTAAATGTATCAAATTCTCAAAATTTCCATATTTAGTTACTTTTGGATAACGAATCAAAATTAATTAACTGTGCAATTCCAGGAATGTCTCAGCATGCAGAACCGCATTACATGACAATATTATGAAGAGGGCGTAAACAAAATTTGTAAGCATCAAAAGTGCCCTATAACTAACTAAACAGCAATAAGTAACAATGAAGGAAAATACATTGCCGTGATTAATAATTAAATGTAAATTCACTTTTGTTCAAATAATTTACTTGTACAGAAAAACAGAAATTAGATTGTTACCCTAAAGTGCGCAGTGCGACTCTTCTTATTTTTTTCTCACGGAGAAAGTTGAGACTTTCTCCTCATGGTAAATTCCACTTTAGTCAATGGGTTTCTAAAAGGAACCGGCCGGGTACGACTTAATTCAAAAATTGTAAGAGTGGGATGTGCAGGAAAGACACAAATAAATTTTCTCAGTAAAACAATTGAGAAAATTGACATTTGAAATGTTCCAGAACGATTTGAGAGATCTTGAAATCGAGTTGATGTAGAAGATAACCGTACTTCAAAATGTGCCTGAATTTTCTTCGAACAAAACTTAAAGTGGATGAGAGAAGAAACGGAATCCCTGTGATAAAATCCCCATCCGATAATCGGAACTACAGGGCACTGGTCTTGGAAAATAAGTTGAAAGTCCTTTTAATTAGTGACCCAAACTGTGATAAGGCCATTGGATGCATTTCTGTTGCCGTCGGTAATTTTGAAAAAATTAAGAGAGTATTCATAAATCATATTCTAATTTTTTGAATAATCTGATGCAGGGAGTATGAATGACCCTATAAATCTTCAAGGTTTGGCACACCTCTGCGAGCACATGTTATTTTACGAAAATCTTGATACCAAAAATTCTCCAGGTGTTAAATCTTTTAGTAAATTAATTTCGGAGTATGGAGGGATGTGCAATGCATTCACGACACGGGATCTCACCAATTATCATTTTGATGTCTCACCTGGAGCTCTCCGAGAAGCGCTCCAAAGGTTTACAAAATTTAATTTTATGGATGCTACAAATATTTCTTGGCGTTCTTTTAAATTAAAATTTATTCAATTTGTCCACGCAGGTTTTCTTCCTTTTTTACAAATCCGCTGCCACCATTCCCTGAGAATGCATTAAAAAAAGAAATCAATGTAATCCATTCAGAATTCCAAAATAAATTGAATAATGATTTCTGGAGAAAGGCAGCTGTGGATGCTTGGAGTACAAGAAATTCTGACAATGACGAAAATCATCATCCGTTTAGCCAATTTAGTACCGGAAATAGAGAAACGTTGGATAGAATCCCACAAGAGAACTCTATAAATGTTAGGGATGCTTTGGTGGAATTCCATAAGAAATATTATTCAGCAAATCTCATGTTTTTGGTTGTCCTCGGAAAAGAAAATTTGGATGAGCTGGAATCGTTTGTTCGTCCTTCATTTTCAAAGATTCCGAATTTGAAGATTGAAATGCAATCATGGGAAACAAATCCTTTCAGTCTGAATCAATTACGTTGCAGAGTTGACATTTTACCGATTGGAGATGTTCGAGATCTGTATGTGACTTTTCCAATTCCAGACACAAGACCGCTGTTTAGATCTTATGTAATTAAATTACATCTAAAAGAATTTGCCACTGATTCGTAGTATTTCTGAATAATTTTGGTCCTCCTTTACAGCCACAAGGGTATTTAACGTACTTGATTGGTCACAAAGGTCCTGGAAGTCTCTGGTCATTATTAAAACACAGAAATTGGGTGAATAACATTTTTGTATCAACTCAAATTCCGGCGAGAGGTTTTGCAGTATTTTCAATTGGATTACAATTAACTGATGAGGGGTTGGAAAACATTAATGAAATCATCGGTCACACATTCCAGGTATGATTTATGATTTATATTTATTTCGAAATTTAATTTTGACTGAATGATCGCAAGATTAAATTTGACTGGTTTACAGTACCTGAAAATGTTGAGAAATTGTGGAGCTCAGGAATATTTTTGGAGGGAAATGAAAGACATTCTGTCTATACATTTTCAGTTTCTAGACAAAGATTCTTCACCTGAGTTTGTTCAGCGAGTAGCGAATGTTATGCAAGTAGGGGAAATATTACTGTTGCAATACAGTTCACATTTCAAATCTTGACCACATTTTTATATATTTTAAAATAAACAGGTCTACCCATTGGAAAATGTGCTATCCGAAGGGTACATTTTGTATGAATTCAATCCGTCTACAATTTCTGATCTCTTGGGACGATTGATTCCGCACAATTGTCGGTAATTAATTTCGAGCAACTCCAATTCTGAATGAATGCTGAGGTGTTTGTTTTTTCAGCATTAGCACAGTGCACAAAGGAAATAAGTTGAAAGCCAATTTGACAGAACAGTGGTATTCAGTTAAATATGGTGTCTCTAAAATAAGTGATGATCTGATCCAGGTATGCTAATTAATTACAAGTTCATTAATTTCCAATTACACAAAATTTCAGTTCGTATTGAATTACACATCTTATTATATTTTTCCACATAATGTCACTTTCTCATTTTCAGGACTGGAGTTGTACCAACACATTACACGAATTCCAACTTCCAGCAAAAAATGAGTTCATTCCATACAAATTCGAACTGAAAACAAGAGACCGAGAAGTAAGAGATCAACCATTTTACAGTTCGTTTAATAAAAAAATTGATTGATATTTTTGATTAGTAAAACATGAATTTGTAATTTAATTACGAAACACAGACCGGTTTGGTGCCCATGTTGATAGTGGACTCTCCTATTACTCGGGCTTGGTTTCTTCAGGACAACGAGTTTCGTATTCCAAAAGCTGTGGTGAAACTAGAGATTTGCAGGTGCGAGATCATCTTAACATAGTATAACCTCCTTAATACGATTCTTTCATGACCTGTAATTTTATTTGTAAGCTTGAAGGTCGTATTAGATATTTATTGGTGTGAGGCGTTCATTGCCAGGTCACCACAGAGCTGGAAGAATTACAATGGGAAAAATTTAAACTATTCGATCGAATCCCAGGAACAAAGTTAGAGAATTCACCTCTAGTAGTAGGGAAACACTGCGATTAAGATAAACCTCTGTATTTGTAAACCACCTTAGATTCTTTTGTCCGGGGGAATCGATCCTCCACATAGTTAAATGGTAGTGTTACTTTATTTTTATTTTGGACGTATTAAGGAGGTGTTCCTGTACATTGAATTTAATGTACCTTTTCTCGAATTTTAATTGTTTCGTTTGTTACGGCTTATCCCTAGCCCACTTCCATTGATGGACCCACGGAGATTTAACCTAAACCACTTAATGGGCACTGTGATTAAGGACATTCTGACAGAAGAGCTTTACTCAGCCAATTTGACAGGGATTGTCTACACAATTAAAGGCACCATGTACGGTCTAGAAATCTCTGTGGACGGATTCGACCACAAATTGACATTGGTTATGGAGACAATTGTTAAAGAAATTATAAGTTTTAAGATAGATCCACTTCGCCTTAAAGTTCTCAAAGAGACTTATATTGCCGGGTTAAGGAGTTGGGCGAACCAAGCTCCAAATTTACAAATACATTACCATTTGTCATTACTTCTTCGACGAGTGAGATTCAGTAATAGCGAACTTCTGCAAAATTTAGAAGGTTTTGACACAAAAATATTAATTTTGGCAAAATTACCATGAACGGGATTGAGAATGTTATTTTAAACCCATTTCTAGATATTGATGAGATTAATTTGAGAGAATACTTTCAAGACTTCCTGAAAAATCTGAAATTGGAGTGGTTCGTGTACGGAAACATGACAGAATCCGTAAGTCGATTATTCTTGAATTCTAAAATCTTCCGTTCCGAGTTTGTTCTTTTAAATGTGTGATGCAAATTTCTTAGGAATCTATCGATTTAGTACTGCGATTTCAAGAATATTTTACAAAGCTAGGAACGCAACCGTTGAAACCTTCCGAAGCTGTTCGCCAACAGGAGATCTGTTTGCCACCAGGTTAAACCTTATTTTAGAATCAAGTACTTCACATGTAAAACCCAGATCAGACTAAAGATTTTAGAATTATTTACAACAAATGTCCGGCTCAGTGGTAGTTGAAATGTTTTTAAAAAAAATTAGTAGTGAACTAAAATTGTATCGGAGATCAAAGACGGAAACTGGGTCTCAGAACTAAATTAGTTTCCTTTTAAGTCGATCTGGTTTTAACATTAAAAGTAATTTCTCATTTTTTCTAAGTTTTTCGGTTTCAATTTCTAAATATTTATTAATTGAACTTTAAAGGGTCAAATTTTGTGGTGAAATTGCAACCGAAAAGCCATCCAAGTTCCTGCACCGCTGTTCTTTTTCAGTTGGGTCAACAGAGTATTCGAGACAACGTTTTGGCTGAATTAGTGGAACAGATTATACTTGAGTCGTGTTTCAGCATCCTACGAGCAAAGGAGGAGTTGGGTTACATAGTCAAAACTTCAATTCGACGGAGTCATGGCACACTTGGATTTTTAATTGTGGTTCAAGGGAACCGACACCCGGTTTACGTGGAATCCCGAATTGACTCATTCCTGATTCACTTTGGGGTATTTTTAAAAACAATACGAGGCAGTAATTGTATTTGAATTGCATTTTCAAACCAGCTCACAAAAATACACTTTCGTATTCAAAATTCAAACTTTAGTCTAATTTTCTTGGCAGATTTTACTAATGAGAATGTCTGAGGGCCTATTCAACCAACACAAAAGGGGACTTGTTGCGCGTAAACAGGAGAAACCCAAAATAATGACGAGTCGTGGAAATAATATATGGGACAAGGAGATTTACACGCGGCAATACAATTTTGATCGATTGAATTTAGAACTTCGGGAACTTGAAACCATTACACTCCAACACACAATCGATTACTTCAACGTAAGTGTGTACAATACTTGAATCCTCTCGATTGCATTTTACTTACGTAATTCTAACTTTTAACTAGGAACACATTGGACCAACCGGAACAAACAAGAAACGATTAAGCGTTCACATGATCGCTACTGAAAATATTGCAGAGATTGCTCAGAATGATTTTTCCAGAAGACAAAAGAATATTGAAACTATCGAGAAATGGAAGCAGGGACTCTCCTTTTACCCACCTTCTGAAGAAAGTCAAATTTCAGATACAAATTACAAGTACCCGATTACTGCTTAATCTAAACCGTTATGGGTGAATTGTTTTGACACATTTTGCCAATTTCTTCAAAAAGAGTGTTTTTTTAGTTATTAACTATTTAACCGTGGGCTAGCTGCGTTGAAACCAGTCAACACACTGTGATTATTTCTAAACCGCTGCCAAAGATATTTTAAGTCATTTTTACTATTTTCAATTTTCCAAAAGTTGGATGTAAATCTACTGAAACGTGTTTAATGAAAAAAAAAATTGTCACACTGTGGAGACAGCTTATACAGGAAATCTACTACTTCACTAGTCACATAGTCTAGCATTTGGATCAGTAAGAAACTTATTATTTGTGTTTGAGACAATTTTGAAATAAGCAGACCTAGAATTTCGTGTACAAACTCTGCTTACTAAAAAATAGAAATAGATTGTATTTTTATTAGAAAATAAAAATTAATAAAATACACAATAGCAGTACTTAATAATATTTCTATGTACCTATACATGGTAGGATGAGTTTACAACCGCGTTATTTAGAATGTGGATTTGCTCTTCCGTGAATTTATTTTTATGTTCGATCCAGTTGTCTTGATATTGTTCACGAAAGTAGCGCAAGGCACTGCGAACTTCGGCCTGAAAATTGAAAATGGACGATTTTATCCTACGCCATTATAAAATGGGAATTTTTCGTGTACGTTGGGTGTTCTCAATTTGGTCAAGAGAAGGTACGTCAAGGATTACGGAAAAATTAAATGGAGAGAACTCTCTTTATAGGATCCGCCGTTCATTTGTTAACCCGAGGAGATTGAACTCTCCGAATATCGAAATGTTGAGGGGTTAGAAATATTCCGATCCTATTAGGATACACTATATTTTTGGAAATTCGTATAACTTAACGTGAAGTAAGGGAATGTCTTCTACCGTAACTGATATTCTGATATATGTATCTGATATATGCCCGATATCTACTGATATCTGATATATATATATATGTACATATAAAACTGCTTACCCTGACTTGTTCGGGACTGTCATCCATTAATTGGTCGGTAAGAAAAATAAGAAGTCCTGGCAAATATTCAGGCATTGTTTCTTTTCCTTCGTTCGCGTAAACGAAAGCAGTCAATCCAGAGATAGCAGCATGCCAAGAGCTCGTTCTATCCTTAGAGTTTCTGACGGGAACCAGCCTATCATTTGTCTCCTTTCGGAACCTTAGGACTTCATTTTTAAATTTTTCCTGTGAAGAATAAAAGGGAAAAATAGTTTTTTTTTTTTTTTGCGTTTTTTCACTTCTCATAAACGCTGTGGCCCAACACGGATTTCCACAGAAAGTGAAATACACATTTTATAGAGAATTTTGTCTTAGAACGAACTGAGGTAAACTTTCCAAAACTTATTTCATTGATAACTTACGAACAATCCCATTGGATTTCTGAGGATTGAAAATCGAACAAAATAACAAAGATATCCAGTGGCTAGACCCCGAACATCTATGTTTGTATCATACGCCAGTTCAAGAATTAATGCGAGGAACGCATCTGTGTATCGGTCATCTTTGACTATATGCATATTGCAAGTGACAATGGTGCCCAAATAGTTCGCCAGGGCATACCTCGAACGCCAGGAATCCATTTTCGATATCTGTCGGGTGAATGGTTTATTTAATTAATTCTAAAAGTTCTACGTCAACTTGTAACTTGTAATTTAACAACTTACTTCACAACAGTTAGCCAATATTGTGTCTACACTTTTGCTTGAAATTTCAATGTAACCAAGAGCAGATAATATACTGTCACAAGTTTCCTCGATTTGAACGTCTTGATTAAAGTTGACAAACTGACAGAGCAGAGGAAGAAATTGAAAGATAGCAGGGTGCTTGAATTCATACATCGATTGAAGCCACAGTAATACTGGAGAGTGAAAAAATCAGGTTTTTATCATTAGCTTTGTTT
The DNA here is from genome assembly GCA_034694305.1 of Protaphorura glebata. Lineage (NCBI taxonomy): Eukaryota > Metazoa > Arthropoda > Collembola > Poduromorpha > Onychiuridae > Protaphorura > Protaphorura glebata. Next base: position 33,945 of record JAQFYE010000257.1, on the reverse strand, counting down.
TTATTTTTAATTTACTGACTTTGTTTATGTACGTAGTATTTATACCTGTTTTAAAACTTAGTAAGAGCTCCCGAGTTTCTTTGCTCATTTCAGTTAAAGATGTGCTCGTACTGTCGGTATACAACCCAACAAATTTTTGTGTCAAGCTACTCATCAAATCGTGCATTTCTGGTATATTCTTAATCCGACTATCCAGCATGGTGGCAAGGGCTTCACCGTTACTTCGAGTAAACTCTTGTGCATTCTTCATACATCCTAACGTACTAAATTAAAAGGTAAACAATAATTAGCGTGCTATGAGTGTGGTAATAATTTTTATTGATTTATATAATGCAGTACCTGGCAATAGCAGATCGCACATTGTCAAACGGGCTTGGATGTTTGAAAACAAATTCAAAAAATGTTTCGTACAGCTCGTCATGAAATAGAATACCACGCCAGAAAAGCGCGTAGATTGCACCGTAAAACGCCGTGATGTCTCTGAAAATTAATCACAAGATTATGATAAATTTGTGAACAGTCCAGTAAAGATCAGCGTACAAGGAGAAGCCAATGACCATTTGTAGAATTATTATGCACCGCTCGGGCTGGACATTATGCTCCGCTCTGTAAGCTGGCACCTAAAGATGTTAAATACGTATGTCTTACATGGATGGCTTGACGGATGTGACGGAAGAATCATGAATACTATCACAGCATTTCTCGTAAAGAAATTCAATGAAGAAGCGATACTTGAAGGGGTCTCGGTTACGCTGAAAATTTGAACAAGTGTTATTAGGACGAATCTATTCAGTCGTAGAATGAGATTACAGTAAGACCATTAAGGCCCTGGGAGACGAAAGGAGTTCTTTAAATCGAAAGTGGATTATAACACATAGTCATCCCGTTTTCTATTTAAGGAGAGTAACGTTCTATTAGCGGTTCAGCAAGGTTTTACAGTAAATCTTCTAATCGCGGTTCACGAGAATGAGACAAGAATGTACTCACTAACCATAACTGCGGAGCCTATAACCGCCCAACAAAGCTCCGTTTCTTCTGTCAGATCCTCCCAGCATTTCACTAGAACTGGTTTCAAACTTTCTTCCCAAAAACTTGAGACGTTTTCATGACTCCAGTATTTCATTCCCCGCAAAATCCCTACCAGTATATTGATGACTAGTAACAGTTTTTCTTTATCAAGGTCTTCACTTCCAAGCTCAAGCAAGTTGGATATTTCGTCCATAAGAACTTTCAATGACTCGGGACCATTGCTGAGGGTGAATGCCTGCAATTCATTAAGAATTTCTAGAATTTCTGGAAATTGCAAAATAAAATCTCAATTTCCAAAAGAAATTACCCCAAAGTATGTCCTCATGGTTTCCTGAAGACTTTCAATGGAGTCAGAAGTGTGTATTTCTAAAAATTCTTGCACAAAGGCCGGATTGCTAAAATTTAATACACTTTGTCGACCGAACGCTTGGACTTGAATTGGTTGTTCTTCCAACGAGAAGTCTTCAGTTTCACTCTTGAAATTCAGTTCCTTCGGAAGAGAGTGAAACCCAACATAGGGTGAATGAATGTACGAACCCGTGCGATCGACTTTGTTGCTCGTTGAATTTTCAGTTTTGTACATATAGAAATCATAGAAAGATTCAAACTGAAATACAAAAAATAGTTAAGAAATATGTGTAGAAATTGTTGGACCGATCTCTGAATCCTTTCGTTTCATCAACTTACAGATTTTTCCTTCACGAAATCGTTCGTGTTCACGGTCTTGGAAACTGGAATGACTCGTTTGAACAGGATAGAAAGTGTTTTCAGCGTATTCATTGCTTCCTACATTTAGTCACAATGTTTCAGGTACATACAAAAAACGTACAATAATCCGGAATACTTACGGTGCGTAGATCCAAGTTAACGTCGAGAGCGGTATCATAAAAGAATTGAATCATAGGTACAGTCATGGGCATTCCTTTTTTGATCAATTTAGTGAGTATCATACAAACTCGATATTTTACGTACCAACTGTAAACAATTTGAGGGTGAATATTAGTGAAACCCAATCAATTTTGCATGAATATTTTAGGACACAAGTCAACTACCTGTTTGAACTGGCAATCTCAAGCAACTTTACACTCAAACGATCGTACCAAAATTTATTATTGGACGATTGTTGGATTTCACTCTGTTTCTCTCGAATTTCCGAAATAGTCTTAGATAATGAATCGCCCTCGTCTGACACACTGGCTGGGATCTAAATAAAGTTCATTCAAATGTTATTTTCTGCGTTTAATTCAGTTATTTCGCGTGACTTACTTTGATGTCTTGCTCTGATGGAAACCAAAGAAAATAAAAGGAAATCTCATTAATAATGTCATCTTGAACCTCCTTGACACTCTCCTTTTCAGAAAGTGGAGCATTTAGAACAGTTGTCCAAAGATTGTATATGTTTTCCCACGTATTCTCGTGAATCAGTCGTTGTTTCAGTTCCAAGATGGTGTACAATGACCCCTTTAGACAAAAGGATGGTATTATCAGAGTTACCAATTAGGCGTCGTACAGGGTGGTTCATAACTTTCCACACTCCGAACAACCAAACTGGTAAGTACTGTAATAAAATAGGATCATACGCGACCGTGGGGTTGGATGAGAAGTTATGAACCAAATAAATGTGTCCAGCTTGTGTTTCTTAAGTACCTTAACCTCATGCTCCGGTGTGTCAGCATGGATTCTTCCAAACATTTTTGTCGCAGTTGAGCCGATGGCAATGTTTGAGAATTGTTCGACAAAATACCTTAAACTTATTTGAGCCTTAACTCGAACATACGAATACCGGTTGTTAGCGAGTTCTAATAACTTCCCGGAAATGTCGTCACTGAACGGAGTCAACATGAAACCTCTTTCAGTTTTAATTCTACAAACAAATAAACGGGTGATAAATTGCTGTGAGCTGACCTAGGCATAGCTATTGACCAGAATCAGATCAGACAACTCATTAAGACAAATACCAGGGAGGATCGTACTTTCAATTTGTCGTGAGTAGTTTCATTTGGATTTGGATTTCGATACTATACCCAATCTGATAAAGCCTGGCTGAAATGTGATTTTATATCCAAATGACTAGTCTGATACGGTCGCGAGATTTAATGACTATTGGTAATTACCGAACGATATTCCTGAACATGTGGCTAGCTCTGATGACGAAGTAGGGGCGGAAGGCTTTACAAAGTGGATCTAATGGAGAGTCGCGTGAGATATAACCCGTATACGAGCTTCGTTCAGACCGGAAGAGTGATATGTCCCGAGAGTGATCATTTAATGACATAAAACACTGCAATTCACACAAAAAATAGGTCAATTTAAGAATCCAAAGTCGACGAATAGGTTTTCAATACACTCCAGAATAATTTTACAGAGGACAATAATTGGTTACATTTGCAGGCCTACTAGTGACCCACTAATTCATACTCGAGGTAAGTTTTGCTAAATCATTATACCATTTTCATAATCTCGTTAGTCCAGCAAACGGCTAGGAAATTGGGAAAATGATCATCCACATAGGCACAACAGGCAAAACAGTGATATCTTTAATAGGTCGTAAGATTTATTATTGGTATGTGTTACGTGTCTCTATCATGGAAATAAATTTGAACCAATCAATCAATCAATCAATCATAAGTAAAGGTAACGAATGCCGGTCCTGCTCATATTTTGGTATTGGCATAACATATTTGTTGCGGTTATATTCGACTGGATATTTCTCACATTATTAGAGCAAATTCGTTGTTTCATTTACCTCAACTATCATCTCCAACGCTTCAGTATCATCTGATCTGTATTTGTTCATGGATTCCAGTAGGGAACAAAGAAGGTCAAAATAATGACGTCGAAACACTTCTCCTCGTTGGCCAATCGGCTCAGTCCATTCGTGATATCTGTACAGATGGCTCGGTTTACTAAGAACTTTGCCAGGCGGTGGTGAAGAATCCTTACAGAGTGAGCAGCTGATGCCTTCAAAAGATGCGTTTAATTTGGATATGGCATTTAGAAGTTTTTGTCGCTCCAACGGAGATACTTTGTGATGATTATGTTCCATCAGACGTATTTGCTCACGAATAAAATCCGAATATTTTGTAAATACTTTCAAAAATAGTTCATTTGCCCAAGACAACTCAGACGCTGTGGGCACATGCCAATCCACCTCAATCGTGTCAGAATTAATGTTGTATTTGGTTAACCATTCCTAGAAATAATTATTCAATTATAATTTTTACACCAAGGATTTCAGATCTCCGAATTCGGGAATTTTTCAAAAAACTTTCAAACCACTGTGCACTAGGTAATTGGTCAATATTCCGTACAAAATACCATAATAATAATATAGCCATAAAATGACGTCCAGTCGAAATTTACCTTGGGGTGAGGAAGATGGCCATTTTTATTTTTGGGAAGTATGCCAACGTCCAGTGGATAAACGGAACACAGTGTGTATAAAAGTTTTGTGACTGTGCTGCACAGCCTCGATTGAACATCCTTCATTTCCAAGGTTAAGATCAGTGGAATAAGCTCATTCAGGGAATCCTGGTATCGAAGTAAAACTTGACCGGAACAAAGAAATGTCTAGCAAGTAAAATCACGTTAACGTTTCCTGTAGTGTTAATGTCAGACGATAGAGTTTTCCTTACTTTTGGTAGCACCATCAGTAGGAAATCCAATTCTGGAGATAATTCCTCCCCCGATTCTTCGGATATTAATTTCGTGAGAGAGTTCACAAGTCGTGGTAATACCATGGGTAATATGATATCCGGTCGTGCCTGTTACATGTAAAATATTTTTGTAGATTTGTCAGTTTTATTTGTGAACTTTTAATTAGTGTGTTTATTCACTGTGGAATCATTCATACATACGTTGATGTGCTATATGATTGTCGTACATATCTGATCCGCTTGGTAGATTTAACACCATTATTGCATCAGCCAGCAAGCATTCACACATTCCATATTCCATACACTCACCACAAAGTAGGTGCACTCACACAAGACAGCTCATTAGTTAATTCAATTGCGTTTTTTTGTGAAGAATCGCGTATAATTATTCTTTGGCATTCGTTAAAGAGCAATTAAGGTGTTCAGTTTACTTACCGTCACGAAGGCTTCATATACAGCTGCGAATTGTACTCCAGAGTAATGAGTTTCTAAAATATGGGTAAACCCAAAATCTACGATCTTCTGAGACAACATCTGAAATACGGAGAAATATTTATCAACTCACAAAAGTCTCCGATTTGTAGACAAGAATTTTACTTACAGTGCAAATTTTATCCGAAGCGTTTGCAGCAAGTGGATGAAATGTATTCCACAGCTTAGTGCATAGATCGTCATCTTCCGAGTCAAACTTTGGAATGTGGTCCGGATTGTCAATCACGGAGATATTTTCATATTGGCTGACTTCAATCAGTTCAAAAACTTTGTCCAAAAACTTGGAACAAAGATTTTCAAAATCTTTTGTCTGCAAGCAAAACTTTTTCCAGTGCTGCAAAATTTAGGGCAAAATGATCAGACAACAATACAGTTATGAAGGTACTTGAAATAATTGTTCTTACAGATTCTATTCCCGGAGTCGATTTCGCCAAGTCCGAACAATCGATCATCGGAATTCGTTGAAACATTACTCGAAATATTCCCAAGGCCATGCCGGTTATGGACAAATCATTTGGACCGATGGCTGGCAGTAGAGAGTTAACTAATTTTACTACTCCGGACCATTTTGCTTCATTGGAATAATTTTCTTCCCACGTGATATACGCAGTCATAATTTGTTCAATCCAGTCTAAAGCTACAATGAAACGTCCTGGCTCTTCGACTTGGTCAATGGACAAATAGTACTTCTCCAATATAACCGGAATTACAAGTTTAGGGTTCAGGTATGCCAAGTCTCGAAGGATTTTTGAGTCCGTACATGAGTCAACGTAATAATCCGTGCAAATCTCAAAAATTATTTTTGTCACGAATTCAACATCTTCATCCGTCAGATGTGTCCCGTGGATCCGTTTCTCCTTAGAAACATATCTCTCACTGCAAATTAGTAGACAAAATTAATACAGGGTGGTTCATAACCATTAACCATAATAACTATTTACCCCTCTCCCCATTCAGCAGAATCTGAGGGATGCCGGAAGAATTGAGGTATACATTTTGTAAAGAATTTAGAATCTAATATACTTTTAGAACGGTTTAAAAAAATAGATTTCCTTGAACCCTTCTGGTTTCATTTTATTGACAAAAAATTTCGATTTACCCCGCACGCGCATATGGATTCAAAATTCAATTATTTACATAATGTATTTATCACTTTTTTCTGAATGTATTAAATTGAACTGAAGGGTGATGGGTTAAGTGTGGTTGCGAACTTACTGGAGTACTATGTCAGTGAGTGTCAATGTAAGTTTTGGGAAAAATGAAGGGAAGTCTTCAAGTGTTGACCTGCTAAAATACATCAGAAAGTTTCTGAAATGTTGTAGGGCCAATTTATTATTTCCCTGTAACATTTGGAATACTCAATTAGTCAGATCCCGAATTGTATTATTTGCAGTGCAATTTGCGAACTTACCAGTACACCAATGATCCAGAAGAGCATTTGATCCAAAAACGTGTCTTGCTCTGTCACACTTTTGTATCGATAAGACACCAGAATTCGTGAGAAACGAGAGAATAGGACAGTAATGTAAGGACTCCAGTCAAAATCCCGATAATAGATCGAAATGGTTTTCATCAGAGCCAACATGCACTGGAAATAAGTAATGTGTTAACAATTTAAATATCTTCTCGAAGTGTTTCAATTTCTACGGATTATATAGTGGGAATACCAACAATACAGGTCGAACAAAGTATATTATATTTTCATTACATCTTGCCAATATTGACAGTTCGAACTCCATATATCCCAAGTACTGAATAATTTCTCCATAAGTTTGGACCACTCGGGCAGAAGTTCGCGATCATTGAATGGTAGAAAATAATTGAAAAGTTGCAGTCCAAGTTTTATTCTGTTATTAGCGGGGAATAGCAACGGGGACACTTCTTCGACGATTTCCTCGAATGCATTCTTTTCAAAATACCTGAGACAGTAAAAGAATGTTTGTTTTAATATTATTTAATATCAAATTTTATAGGATGTATTACTAAACATCAAAAGCATATTCACTTACTTATTGCAACACCCAATTGCATTTCTCAGTTTGTCCACTGTGGGCCTAGAAATACAAAATATGTTTGTCTAAATTTTTAAACGTGTTGAGCAATAATGAAGAGCACAATGAAATCCTTACACAAGAGAAATTGAGCCATAACTAAGTTTTTGTGAATGGAGGTAGTATATTTTATACAGCGGCCGCCATGGAATGATCAAGTCTTTTGATGTCAGAAGTCTCTGCTTCCTAAGAATTATAACAATAATTGTAGGTTAAGCCAGAATATATAATTGTCGGATTATCATAATTGGGAAGTTGCTTCATCCTATAAACTAAAATTCGGTCCAGTGGTAAAAAAAGTATTATCCGTATCCGTACCTAGAAATATTGATTTCTTCTGTCGGCGAAAGCCAAGTACTGACAACCATAGACAATAGTACTCAAAATGAAAAAGATTTAGCCTGGTTCTTAATGCGTTTCGTAATTAGTAGAATTCGAATTAGAACATTTAATTAAAATAGAGGTTATAGCACTAAAACTCACTTTAACAGTATCACAATCATATCACATAATGTAGGAATTATCCGTTCCGGGCAGCCTTCCATGGTTAGTAAACCATTGAACAGTTGGACCAGCCGAACATGTTCTTCTTTACTAAATCGCCGGCCAAATGTCTCAATGTACCTGAAGGGAGTTTTAAAAAAAAACATCAAAATTAATTTTTAGAAAATTTTACTGTGTTTAGTAGACATGCGGTAAGCGGGAAAGTTTGAGATGTACATTTAGTACACGATTTTGTGTATTTTCCAAAGAGAATTTACTCAACAATTTTCTAACTATTTTCTGGTATCTGGCTTGAGTTTGCAAAAAGTGAGCCACCCTACTCTGAATCCACATTTATGTTATGGGCATTTAAAAAATAAAAAACAGATCAAAAAGACTGAGTCTGAGAGTCAGTCATTTTGTACACGTTTAATTAATCTTAACAAATTCGACAGCTTTTTGTTACTACGAAATCTTTAAAATACCTAGGCTGATCGCATCTTTTCAATAAATCACTAATAGAAAAATACTTAGAGAAGAATTCGTTAATATTTTGAATATTGTTATGCGGATTGATTGACAGAACATTTTCAAATTTTATCAACTACTGACTGATGAAAATATTACATATTACAGTACCATGTTAATTGAGCAGTTGATCGGGAGAGCCCATAATATATGTCCTTCGTCGTGACCGCGTGGACCAAATCATCCAAAATATTTTGAAAATACTTGTCAGTTTCAATTATCAGTTGTTCATAGTCAGGGAGTAATTTTAAAATCGCCCTATCATCCTGGTATTGCTTCTTTGACAGTTTTTCCTCCAACATTGTGACAGTGTCACAGTCACTATCACAGTGATTGTCATTATCACAGTTATTTTCCACCTCGACATCAATTTCTTGATTTTTTAACTTATCCACAGGCCCAGGTCCCGGTTGAGGTCCCATTTTCAAAATTTACAATTTACACCTAAATACGAAATTCAACTATCACAATAATTTTACAATTAAGGTTATCACTTTTATTTAAAAAAAAAATTCAAAAAATTTATATCACAGTAAATTCACATTATAGGAATGATTTGGAATGAATTTCAAGCTCTTGCATGCGTTTTGCTGATTAACTCGTCCTTCACCTTCACCTTCACTTTCATGCCAAATTAAACCTAAATATTTAAGCAAACTGCAAAATTAAATTGGAGGTAAAACTGCTGAGTACGTGCTGGTTTGGACGTTTCCACTGAACTGGACAAGAGAATATTTTTTGTGTATCGATTTTGACTACACATGACATGGGATGATATAACAAAAGTTGTGCATTACAACAGTTTGCAGTAAATGTCGAGGTCGTCCATGCTCCTATGTGTTAATTCTTGGTATCCAAAGTTCTATACACAATTTACGCAATACTATATGGTAGTGCCAGTGTCAGTGCCATTCCAAGTATTCATACAACGTACGTAAATCGCATACTTTTTATCAGTATGTTTTGCGTGTAGTAAATCGTTTGCCTCCCATTCATTGCCGGCGAGTCAAGTGCAAGTTCATTTCAAACGATGTTCTGACAGTCTGGCAGTCAATAAATCAATACACCGTAAATGACCCAGTAAAAACCATAATTTCTATTTAAAATCGACCGCTTTACATGCTGAACTGGTCTCTAATTGTCACTGGGATTCTTATGGACGCATCTTTTGTGGCCCGGTTTCTATTTGAGGAGGTTTGCAATCGGTCATTTACGGAAAAGCCCTGGGACACTTGGGAAGTCCACTTGTTTACAACAGTTCTGTCTGAAACAACAAAGAAAGCCTGTATTTTCATAGGTCTATGATACTAAATCAATTAAATTTAGTTCTGAACATTTGTGTCAAATAGTGTCAATTCTGATTTAAAATCAATAGTTTTCCGGATATTTATTTATTTATTTATTAATTTTGACGTTTATTTCAAATCAGAGAACTGTATAAAGATGTTCGTCAATACAGAGCCTAATTCATAGATACTTAACTGCTATAACGTATCCTAAATAGCCTAAGATAAACCTAACCTTAATCTAAAGAGAAGACAAACATTCATTTGAGTCAATTTATACACTTCTACATACTTCTACTTCTACGATATACAAAGTGGGATAATTTTTCATAATTGTGCCATCTTGAAGGAAACGAAATGCTCAAACAAAATTTTTTGCAGATTACTGTAGTGTGTCATGCATGTATGTCCAAAGTCTCCAAAGTAAGAACTTGCATGGTAGAAAATGTAATAAAACATTTCTTTAATGGCCACTCTGAAAATGTATCGCACAACTGATCTAAGTCAATATGACTCTAAAACAAACTTACAAACACTTAGTTAAGTAGAGTTACTTTGTATGTGCACTCCCTCTGGATTCGGAAGCTTATCTATCAGCTAATTTATTCTTTAATTGTTTAGATCAATTTTAATGATTTACTAATTGGATTGTAATTCATATTATAAGCCGGCAACAATTAAATTATACTGAATGAATTGAAATGAATATTGTTCTGATTTGAGTAAAATGGTACAATGAGAAAATGTATACAAGAAATTCATGTCGAATAATTCTTCGTGAAATGTTATCGTTTCAAAGACTTAATTGAAAGTCATGTTTGGTTATTGGTCGACGAGCCGAATGACATAACTTTTATATCTCTGTCACGGTCATCAAGCATAAATTAGTACTCAAAATACTGATTAAATCGGGGATTTCTCCCTCCCACGACATTGTTTCACACGCAAATGTAAGTTCTAATTACATACTCCTTGGGTTCCCGGATTTCTGCGTGGCTAGCCTAATCTGCATTTTTGGTTTAACCTACCCCCGAAGGTATACAGTAAAACCGTTAGAAAGGACAGTTAATAGTCACTTGCATTCAGTATTTCGAAAGTTACTGCATTCATGTATCACAGTTCTAGTTGTCAGTCATCACTGCGCACTGTAGTCAAATTGCGCAATATTGAATTCAAATCCGGATCCGAATATTTTTATACCTAGTTCAACTAAACTCGCAGTTAGATTAATTGACAAATGGTGACATGTCAGTCTTCCCTACAATTTAACACGGGAATGCACCAAAACATTTTGATGACTGATGTCATTTACATGCGAAACAATTTAACATGTATATTTTTATATATTCTGTAGTGTGATCATTTCGTAACTTTTAAATAGCAAAATAAATACGAGCATGACTCACAACCGCATTAAGGAAGCTAGTGGAAACAAGAAATGACTTTTGACTCATTAGTCATTCCAGTTATCAATTCCGATTTGACAGGTCACGCTCAGTCCACCATCCCGAGACTCTGAGGCTGGAAAAATGATTGACCATAGACGTAGAATCAGGAAAATTATAAAGTCTATTAACGTATACGTAGTCTTCTAAATACTCCATGCTTCAGAATTAAGAATTTGAATGCCAATTTAACATTTCGCAACCTTGAAATTACACCAATTATGAAGCACATTTCCATGCTATGGTTGACAATTTTAAACTACCCTTACTGGATGGCACATTATCTCTGAGGGGGATGGGTCACCAAAAAATCAAAACTTGAAGTTTATAATGGGTTTTTGAGCTAAGGAGAAAAACTTAAAAGGCTTAATCTTTCATTAATTATTTAATTTTCCTAGACTGTCCATAGTTCTCGGGATCCTTAAAATTCTAAGCAAAATGAGTAGCGCTTCGTCAGTCTTTCTTTCGTCAATTTCGTACTCATTCTTTGACGAAATTTTTGACGTACTCAAAATGAAAGGTCCCAAACGGATATTGTGTGTGGTCATGCGATTTATGATAGAATCGGGTTTTCCAGACAAAACAATATTTATTTGAGGTTTTCCTGTTCTAATTACTGAACTCTTAAGTATTTCCTCGAAGGAAGCCCAGCGTTGAACAATTCCAGATTACTCACATTCAGTTGATCCCGACTCCAGACGGGTTACATCTTACATTGTGAAACCATACTGTGTTGTTTACCTTGAGACGAAAGATAAACGAAAATATTTGTAATTACTATTTATACCCATAATCGCTCAAACAGTTGAAACATCCATATTAAATTCCGATTATGACTCGAAGTTCAAAGCCTTGGCTGATTCCGTCAACAGAAATAAAACCTGGGCATTCTGCAATCTTGGGCGGAAATAAATTAGCATTTTATTCCATTCACTACATTGCCCTACTCTTGATTTCGATTTCATTAATATCCTGTGTCATCGTCATCTTCCGAATACTGAAACATTTCAAGGCGCAGAATGGAAGACGAACAAAATTGGACTTCTCACTCAGATTTCCACTATATTTGGCTGTCACGGATTTACTTTGGGGTATCTCACATTTTACTGACCACACTTACTTGATCGTATCGGAGACTTATCCCAAGGACATGGCTACGAGTGTTTTACTGAGCATCAATCTTTGGTTCTTCCTGGGGTACATACATACATAAATTTCACTCGCTTAAATGTAGCATTTTTCATTAACATTTATTAAAAATATATAATATAGATATCAACAATTAATGCATGCCAGTCTTGCCGCTTATACGTACCTCAGGGTGGTTCACTTAAAAACACTGGATTTGGGCAGGGGAGAATGGCGTCTTCACTTATCCTGCTTCACTTTCCTGGGACTCACTGTCATTTTGTTTTACGCGATTGGTGCGTTCGGCTGTTCAGGATATTGGTAAAAATTAATTGCTAATCCTGATTGTTTTTGTTTTCTGACACAAATTCTCGAGTTGAGTTCAAGAAAGTTTATTCGAATCCTTCAGCAATTACATTTTTGGAAAATTGCAGGTTCCTTGAAGACCGAAATTCGACGGGTGGATTTTTCCTAAGTATTACAACAATGGCTGTTTGTACTCTGAATGCGATATGTACAACTCTCGGCTACCACCTGATTGAGCGAAAGGTCAGCGAACAGAAACGAAATCTCAGGAACTCAGCATTGGCCAATGTATCAAATAAAGGGTACCATTCAACAGCCACTCAGTGCTTGACAACGTTTGTGAGAAATGCAGCATGTATCTACTGCCCCTTTGCTGTCCTCGCATGGGCTGTTGCAATTCAAAGCTTCTTTGGAGTAATTGAACCGATCACAGCGTTCTTAGTTGTCCTCGTCGCAAACAGTAGTGGATGGGCCAATGCCTGTGGGTATTTTCAAAATGAGAAAATCAAGGCCGAAAGGTCGAAGCAATTTAAACCGCCAATGCCTCTCGAAATTGGTCTGATCTCCTCAAATACAGACGTAACACCACTCAGCTAGCAAATAGTATTCATTCAATTGATTAAATTATTTTCATCCACCCAAGTGGACAATATATTGGGTTGGTGGCAAAATTCTTTTCGCTATGTCAGTTTAGCCAAGCATGACTTAAGAATAGACAAGAACATATTTATATATATTTATGTTAATCTTACACACAAACGGTGATACAAAATACAATCGATATCGACTTTAGTCGATGTCGTCAAGAGTTTCTGGATATTATACTGACCATGAATTTTTGGTGCTGCCTCTACTCATTCATGGACAAAGCCAAGCTCAAACTGTACCTATAATCGAGGCATAACACATACATAAAGAGCATGGATGCATGCATTTCAGTTAAAGCATAATATGAAAAGCATAGCCCAAAAACAAAAGTTACCTACCGTACTAAAGTTCAAAACTGTACTTTCACATATCTAATACGAGTGACGTATTCATTTAGCTAATCTAGTCCATTGGCCAAAAGCCTAATCTAGTCATTTACCAGACACCGTCCATTGGCCAATAGCCTGATTCAGTCATTTAGCTGATCTAGTCCATTGGCCAAAAGTCATTTACCAGACACCGTCCATTGGCCAATATCCTGATTCAGTCATTTAGCCAATCTAGTCTATTGGTCAATTGTGTTGACTATTTTCTCAGGGTGTCATCCGGACACTTACTAGGAAGTAGGGACCGTTACTCTTTTACCGAGCCGGGAATTAAAGTCGACGTAGAGGGTTTATACTTGACGAAAGTTGTATTTATTTTAAATAACATGAAAGTTATAATGTACATAATACTTAATTGCACAGTTCATTAGCTGAATGACATTTTGTTCCTCATGTAATTTGGTTCAAGTATAATAAGTAGGTACTCTTGCAAGAAAGCCTCAGTTAAAAATAAATACAACGCTATACCAATGTATAAACCATGTCTCCACTTCGACTCTACTTTGTGGTACAGTATTTACCTAGGAGAAAGGGTAACGGTGTTAGATACGAGAGATACTAGAAAATATGCCTAAGACAATTGGCCAATGGACGGTGTCATGAAAATAGCTAAATTAGGCTATTTGCCAATGGACTAGATTGGCTAAATGACTAAATCAGGCTATTGGCCAGTGGACTGGATTTGCAAATGGCTAACTACGACATATACTCTGTATTGGTTATAATTTGATGAATACTTTTGAATAAAAACATTTCCTACAAACGAATACCCATACTCTACGTTCCGCAGTCATGTTCCGTGAACCAGCTACTTGTTCGCCTGGATGATCCTGGGTGACTTGTAGGGTTGACCTTTCCATAACATACGGGAGATTCCTGGCCGTCAAGCCTTGGATTCGTATATCTCTCCCTTTGTAATTTGAATTGTAATTATTCTCTTGGCAAAATCATCCCCTCCTTATCCTTTTGTTTTTAATTTCATTCTTTTTCTATTATTATAGTGGGATTCGTTTAATTTAGGATTCGTACGAGTTGCATCACTCCAATACAACATTCAACACTATTTTGCCGACGTTTTCGACGGACGTCTGTCAGCTTTTTGTTGTGTCCATCTCTTGTAATGTCCAGTTCTATCGATGGTCATTGTCCAACAATTTATCGGGCTTACCCTATGCTCTGTTGAAATCAGATTACTTCCTGTCCCAATTTATGCAACTCACTACTGAGTACTGACTAAGGGAATTCTCGGGAATCAGGAATTCTAAACGCCAAAAATTGTCCACTTTTGCCAGGCACAGTCGAAGACGAAGCCCGGATATTCTTCCTGCCGTCCAACCGACTCACATTGTTCGGTAGCAAAGATTGAAGAAAGCATTTTTACGTTTAAATGTTTACACACAAAGTTCGCTAAATTTTTTAGTCAATTCATATTCAATTCTAACGATGAGTCAGAATTCGTCGTTCTGGTTGATTCCATCATTTGAAATCAGGTCTGCTTATTCTACCATTTAGGGTGGCAACAGACTAGTGTTCTATTAATTCACTACGTGGCCCATCTTATAATCTGCATTTCATTACTGTCCTGAGTCATGGTCATCATTCGTATTCTTCATAATTTGAGTTCACAGAAGAATCGGAAAACAAACGTGGACTTTTCTGGCAGAATTCAATTGTATTTAGCTGTCGAGGGTTTCCTTTTGGGGCGTCTCGCATTTTATTGACCGGACTTGCTTGATTTGCAACTGAGATTTATGTTAAGAATAAAGCCACGACTTCATTAATCTGCATCAACTTGTGATTCCTTCTGTGGTATAAATAAATATTTGTATTTATGATCTCAAAAATAATGTTGAAGTTGGTCTCATTTCTACAGGTCCGCGTTTAAGGTGACAAGCTGGGGAGCTGAATTTGTCACTGACCGAAAGTAGGAATTTCAATGTTCGAGAAATTACATATTTAGTTCAACCAGATTGGGGTGGGTTTTATGTCCAAATTCCTTGCAAGAAACATTTGTGAAAATTTAACAAAATATTCGTATTTTATCCAACAACTTTTTAAGTACAGAATCCACGAAGAGTCGTCGAAGAATTTTGAAACAAACAAAATAATAATTTCCGCGGTCAGTAAAAAATTAAACTTCTCGTCGAGTAACCGTAATACCCTTTAACATGGGGTACGCACGGATAACTACTTTTTTATTTACATTATCAGTGCATACAAACAATCTAATTAATGACGTTTCATTCTATATGTTTCTTGAACACCGAAATTCGACATAATGGTTGTGCGCACTTCGAATGCAATTTGTACAAATGTAGGCTATCATCTGATTAAACGGAAAGGTACTGCACCAAGCAAAATTTTAGAAATTTCGCAGACTACGCATTGTCGAATAATCGGTACCACATTTGTTCAAAACGCCACCTTTATCTATTTTCCTTTCTTAGGTACTATTTCCTATCCTAGGTACACTTTATGATCTCTCAATATTTTACTGAACAGTTTCGTCATTATGGAATAAAGAAAATCCGTGGTAAAAGATTCTTTGACCCCCTGACTGGCCTCGGGCCTGACCTGACACTCGCTATAGATTTCAATTAACTAATCCGAATTACCCCATTTCATGGTAGCGTACGACCGACGACACACCTATGTATTACGACTTAAATATGGTAAGCAGATTTAAATCAAAATCATGGCCTTAACATAAAGATATAATCAAATGTTTGATGAGGATAGGAAATCTGGATACGATTTTACAGGGTGTTACGAAATGACATTCACGGATTTGAATACAAATAGTTCCTAAATCTCCCGGATATTTCACATTCCGTTTTTCTAAAATCAAATTCAGTACATGGATTGGTAAATATAGGAGATACGCTCATTTTAATTTGGTATTCGTACAGGATGCTACAATACCAGTTAGTAGTATAGTATCCTGGCATTCATATTACGACATGATGGCAAGCATGCTTGCCAATCGGCAATTGCCTTCAATGTCGGAGTTCAAGTGCCGCATTTCCCCAATTATCGTGATTGTAATGAAATAATAGCATTTAAGTCAAGTACTGCCAATCAAAGACATGTGTGCGGTCATTGTTATGTGACTCGACTGAGCTGACATTAGTGCAATCGGATTATGTTATAATAGCAATCATTGACCAGAGTCGGAAAAATTATCAAATGCGTTATGAAGTCATTTAACAAGGGAAACCCATTTCATGTAACAGTCAGGTCGAAAGGTAACATCGCGGATCTTGAGAACAATTTGTGCTTTCGACCTAATTATTGGCAAACAGAGCTTGGATTTACCGTAAGAGATTTTTTAGACATTCCAATCGTCCCTAAAGACATATTCGTGTGAACTCCCGCGGTTAGCGTAGCGGCGCCCAAGGAAACTTGACTACGCCCTCGTATATAGGTATGCCAGTAGTCACCCTAATTACTTGTTTATTTGTTCATTTGTGCACATTATGAAGTAGGTCTCTTCAACATGCACCTCAGTGTTTACAACATATGACGTCAAAGGTCAAAAAAATCACATTCAATCCATGCACTTCTTATTTGGTGCCCGTCGGAATTTCAACCTTTGCGAAAGTGGGCAATTACTGGCATTCCTATAGGGGAGTTGTCATATTTATCTTGATAGCGCCAATGACCGTTTTGTGATTAACCACAACATAACTATGTCGAGTCTTGGCTGGTGCTTTGGACATAACTTCTGGACGGATTTTGTGTCGATACTGGTTTAACACAAATATTGGTTTTTGCAGGTAAGAGTTTGACTATTTCAGGACTAAGTCTGGAAGTAATATAACTATAGTATTGTTTTCCTGTAAATAATTAAAGACGTTGCGCAAAATTGTAAGTACAAGAATTCTATAAAATAGGTCATTCATTCATCATTGCCAGTGGAGTTGAAGAGAAACGCAAATAAACAGAACAAATTAAGTCGACCTAAATAAATTGATTCAATTCTCGTAATGGAAATAAAAGGAAATTGCAAAATAAAAGGTTATTGATGTAATTCTATATTTGCGTCCTTCACTATCCGGGAGTCTGTTTCCTTGCCTGTTGTGTGGTTTTCCTGACCTGGTTAAGCTGAAATATAGAGTTTCATCATAACTACGGCCCTTGAGAACTTCTGAGCTAGCGTCATTCGTTCTGCTTGCAACTCATATTGTTCAACCTGATTAATTCTCATAATTGTGGCTTATCCAGTAATGATTACGAGCATACGTATACTTGTCCTCTGGAGGCCACGTTGGTGGAGTTAAGGTTTAAATAATCTGAATATTAAATTTGAAATTGAAAGACGTCCTCAAGACCATGAGCAAAAATTGGTTGATTCCGTCATCAGAAATCAGGCCGGGTCATTCCGCAATCTTGGGCGGAAACAAATTAGCATTTTATTCCATTCATTACGTTGCACTTCTTTTGATTTCGATTTCATTAACATCCTGTGTCGTCGTCATCATTCGCATTCTTCTAAATTCGAGAGCACAAAATGGAAGAACAAAAATGGATTTATCTCTCAGATTCCCACTTTATTTGGCGCTCGCGGACTTTCTGTGGGGGGTCTCACATTTTACTGACCACACTTATCTGATCGTAACGGAGACTTATCCTGAAGACTCGGCTACAAATTTACTATTGAGCATTAATCTTTGGTTCTTCCTTGGGTATGTCAACAATTAATCATGTAAGTAATTTTTTAATAATAATTAGTATTGAATTAATTACTACTTTAATTAATACAGATATCAGCAATTAATGCATGCTAGTCTGTCTGCATATACGTATATCAGAGTTGTTCATCTAAACACGCTGGAATTGGGCCCCGGAGAATGGCGACTTCACTTATTTTGTTTCTCCTTCTTAGGACTTACTGTGATTATATTTTACACGACTGGTGCATTCGGCTGCTCAGGATATTGGTAATTCAACTCGGAAAAAATTTACGACCCTTCAACAAAACTAACATACGGGTCAAGAAACAGATTAATATGTGTTTTACATACAATTATTTTATTTAGGTTTCTGGAGGACAGGAATTCGACAAGTGGTTACAGTTTGAGTGTCACGACAATGACTGTCTGCACCCTGAATGCGATTTGTACAACTCTAGGATACCACTTAATTGAGAGGAAAGTTAGTGAACAGAAACTGAATCTGAGTTCAACTACTGGAACTCTGTCCAAGAGAGGGTACCACTCAACGGCGACTCAATGTTTGACAACGTTTGTCAGAAACGCAGCCTGTATTTATTGTCCTTTCGCTGTCCTGGCGTGGGCAGATGCCATTCAGACCTATTTTGGGGTCATTGAACCAGTCACAGCCTTCTTGATCATAATCATTGCAAACAGCAGCGGGTGGGTCAATGCCTGGGGCTACTTCCATAATGAGAAGATCAAGGCCGAAAGACTGAAACAATTTATACCAATTCTACCACTTGAACAGGTGCTGACTTCACCTACCGAAACTACACCGGTTTTGTCCGCCAGATAGCAACAGCAATTAAGGTCTCCGAGAATTTACTGTGACATTTGGGCTGAAAAGCATTTGTGAGAAGTGTCCGAGTATAGTGAGTGTACGTAATGCTAAGCATCTTGCGGCACTGCATTACCAAAACTCAAATACGGTTGTTTGTATAAATAATATCATAATGTGATTAAAGAATAATTTTCTCAAAATGTCTACCGATAAATCCATTCAAAGCCAAAACAATATCATAATGTGTGTCTGCTGGAATGAAAGACAAAATTTATGTAAGTGTGAACGCATTTCTCAACGATTATAATAAATAAAACGACAGAACAGAACGAATTGTTTCAATTTTGGGTTATTTTGCCCAGGGAGAAATTGTGTTAATTTTTGTACAAAATTAGCTGTTACATTTTTTTACATTAATTTCTGAGAAACTAAAATTTGATCTGATTGATCTTATGAAAATTGTGTCTAGCTTAGCGAATTTAGCCAATGAAGTGAACGAAAGCTCTCGTATGGTTTTCGCAGTGTTCAGCATAGCACCTTTTTTCAACAAATAGTCTAACTCTGCTAACTCATGTTCAAGTGGACGGAGTCTAAATCGTAATTGCTTGTATGATGCGGTGAAGAAAATGTGTTCTTTTAACAATTAAATCTGATGTTGTAGACAATGTATCTACTTGAAATTAATTATCATTATGTATGTTCATACTCGTTTGTACGTGATTTGGATTGTGTTATCCTAAAGTGGTAGGAATTTTAGCTAGTTTTTAAAAGAATCTAGAATTTCTCACTCTACACATGTTGCTTATAACCTATTTTGTTGATAGAACACGGCGGAGTTTGACAAGGAAGAGCACTCCGTCCAAATGTACAGTTTTCCTAATGAATTAATGTTTAAAATCCTGAAATAACAAGCTGATATTTTTCCTGAGTAAAGTCATCCGTCAAAGACACACATTCTTTGTGTGGGCTGCTGTCCATTTGGCCCAGAGCTATGTGCTTCACGTAGTAGTAAAAACAGCCGGTGGAGAAAAAACTCGTCTGAGGAATTGAACCTTAGTACAACGAAAAGTAAGGGCCAGCCCAGACCATGATGCTAAATAGGACTGCATAAACGTGTACAATTATAACAACAGAAAATTCCGAATAAGAATCAACGTTCTACGATTTGGCCCAAATATACATTCAAAAACCAAATCAAACCAATAGAGAATTTGGGAATTATTGTCACGAGCTCCAAAATTAGTAGAGCTTTTCAACATTTCAACGATGTTAAGACCTTTATCAGCTCTCGTATGTACATGATGCGATGGGAGTATTTTATATTACAAATTGGTGACAACAGCGCACTTCTGTTGATGCCATTGCCATTGCAGCTAATTCGAAATAGATGAAATAAATTTAATGTTTTCGAAAGAGTCAGACCGGCATATTAGCTATTCTCTTAGCTCGATAGCTAGAAAGCTTGAGAATAAATTCTGTTTTCTAAAATGTCTTCCGATTACTCCATACAAATCTAACAACTATTTGTAGTCTTTTTAATTCATTTGAAATGTTTTTATTTGAAACGGCGGAAGCATGAGTTGAGCTTGCATCGTAATCAGAATTACCGAGTCCATTAGTTGTCTCGCCTTTATTTTTAATGTCTTCAGCTACTTCAGCATTCCAAAAAGTTTCAAGTGTGGTTTTATTTAGAAGTCTTGCCAGGTTATCAATTTGTTAATACACTGTAAAAATTAATGCTGATTAATAAAAAAGAATGAAGAATTCAGCATATAACGATGTCGACATTCGGAGAATTTTGACAAGAAGAAAACAACAGAGGTATTTTTAAATCAAATGCAGAGAAGACAGTTTTCCTTGGTTTGTACAAAGCAAGAAAATTATACAAGTATTTATACAGGACGGTGAAACCTGTCCAAGGCGACCACGTTCGGATGATTAAAGTTTAGTTTATGGTAGTAAGTGATTGGTACTTGTAAAGCAAATGGAACGACTAAAGATAGAATGGACGACACGAGTTCCGGTTCTTAAAAGCAGGTGGTTTTAGGAGATAGGTGTTACTGTGCAAGTACTGTACTTTGTCCAAAGTACGCTCAAGATGCGTGAATTTTTAAAGGATGAACATATCAGCGCATAATAAATTTTTTTTCACAATAATTCCATTCTGTTGAAAATAGTAATGATAAGAAATATAAGATTATATTAAAGTTCAGAGCTTTTTCATCCTCGCCTTGAATATTTAATTTAAAGAAACAAACAGAATCCTACCGGCAAAATAGCTATTTGCTGATGGTTGGAGAAATCAGCAATTAATATTTCTTTTACGGTCATCTCATAAAAATTGGAATTAATTTGTCCTATGTATGTATGTAGGGATTTGCACATTTTCCATTTTGCCGCCTGCATGCAAATTAATTTCTGATTCTAATTAACTGATAAATCAAGCACGGATTCCATTTCTTGGTCATTCTGGAAAATTAAATGACAGGTTGTTATTAACAATAAAAGCAGCCTGTACTCCCTTACACACATATTCCACCAGTTGGATTTAGTGCCCGTAACAGAAATGTTTTCTTTTTCTTCCACCTTACAAATCATAAACCAAATGAGAGTGTTCTTTGGTATTCAAAAGTGCAATGCAATGTTTGGAAATATGTTTTCAGCTTTTACCCAGATGCCAAACAGCCAAACAAGCACACTTTGCAGGGTTCTTGTACCGGCTGCTACAATTACTGCTCTTTAACGAACGGTTAGGGAGATTCATATTTTTGCGATTCTATGCAAATGCAAATTGGCTTTCTTAGTAAACGTTAAAAAGAGTGTCTAGAACCCAATATATCAAAAAGCATACCAACGTAAGTCTGCGTGCTTTTCCAAAACTGCGCGATAAATAAAGCCACTCTTGTCATGCAAGAAGCGTATGCCTAACGTCATATTCCCCACTAAATATGTATTCGTGACCGAAGCCATAAAAATATTTACGACCAAATATACTCAGACGGGAACATGAGTACGTAATAAATATATGATGTCGTGCCGTTGCCGCGCCCATGATAAAAACCGATAATTTGTATACGCGTCGTTCATGTTAAATAACTACAACGTGTTGCTCGAACGGGTCGGTTGTTTGTGACGTGAGTCGATATCGATATTCGTCCCATGAAAATGTAATTGTGAGTCATCCGACGAAACGACTGACAATTCCAGGTTGGGTATCGTGGTAGCGAAAGCATTCGGAGTCAAAGATCCGATATATCGGATCTCTCCGAAATCCTCCGTGGACTGGAGAAGCATGGAATGTCAATGTCATGAGCACTGGAGAGAAAACTTTCACCCATTTCTCCAGGAAAACCGAAGCAGAATAACGAAAAGCAGACAAACTAGGGAGAGGTTCCGATATTTACTATGATGTTCTAGTTCCATACGACCTGTTGTCTGAAGTACATATTCTAGACAGACACGCACGTACTGGACATATCAGAATCTAAATCCAAAAAGTACGACGTACTTTTTACAAATAATTAAATACATTTCATTGAAAATCTTTCAAAAAGAAATCTAATCAACATGTCGAAAGCACCAACACTTGAACACCCTTGTTGTTTTGGGATTACCCTTCAGCAAGGGACAAAAATAATTGCAGCGATTAGAATCGTGAGTTGAATTATAATTTTTACTTTGATGTGAATTTGTGATTTGAATTATAATTATTGCTGTTTAATCCAATCTTTGATCATTTTAAGGCTTTCGATGCTTTACTCGCCATTATAATACTAATTTTAATGGCAACTCGGGATGACTCAGACGGTGAGTTTGACGTGTCATATTGGAATTTATAAATTGATTGAGTATTACAGCAAACTTTAACTCAACAAAATATTTTAATTGTTGAAAAAGATAAGAAATTAATACTTTCAAATATTTTTTTCCAGAGAATACCCCGACAGCAGTGTTGGTCATTCTTTTCATCTTATTATTGATCTCTGTCGGATTCCATGTCCTTCTTTTCTTGGGAGCAAATACGGTAATTTTTTAAAAAAGATTTATATAAAAATGTAGTGCTAATCTTTTAACAATTTTAAATTTAGAGAGCACCCAAAAAGGTGAAAATCTTTTTGATCTTCTACGCCATCATTTTCGGATTAAGCCTACTGACATCAATTCATCAAATTTTCACATGGGGATCTGTCGTGATCAGCGTTTTGTCTCAATTACCACAGTTATACCAAGGTCATGTGGTGTATAAATTTTACAAGGAAATTGAAAATGAACAACCTGGGGCACAACAAATTTGTTAGTCTTGTCTTAATTTCAACTCAGGAAAGAACACTAGATTGCCAAAAGTTGGGGCCTATAGGCTGTAGTCGAATTCTAGATGTTTTATTCAATTCCATAAATTATTCCAGTAAACTTTGATCTCAGAATGACAGGTACTAATTTTAGATTAAACTTAAGAAGAAAGGACTTTACCAGAATATGGCCGAGAATTTCCTAATTCTAATAACAGCTTGTGTGTGTGTTCGAAAATGATGAGAAATTGCAATTCGATGGAAATCCCAAGTGCTGGCCAACTTGCAGCAACTTGAGTTATAAACTGTCCCACTGAATATTGTTTTGAACATAGACAAAAGGTTCGAAAATAAATAGTTTGGGCCCAAAACCTACATCTACTCTGGTAAAGTCTCTTTCACGAGATTTAACAACGTATTCCATATATCAAGTAATATTATTTTTTATTTTTGAAGAGAATCGGGTATTGTGACTGTAACCACTTTGAAAAAGATCCGTCGAATGAATTTACATATATTTTAGGAAAAATGGAGTCCTGTACAAATTTCCGTTGACTCTCTTATCATGAGAATAAATGACCATTGAGAGGACTCCATGGAATTCCATAATTTCGAGAAATCAAAATGAAAAAATTAAACAATACTCTATTTTGAAGTAGAAAGTTGCATTTGCAATAATAATTGAATAATTACATTCACTCTTCTGCACAAACAAAATAATGTTGTGGTAGGACAATGGAATGGAATGTGGCGATGACAATTATTCCCAATGTAATAACTGCCTGCTTCGTAAGTAGCATGAAAGTAATGAAATTTATATTTCTGTACACAATGACTCTGATTGAAATTTAATTGTTTTATACAGTACAAAACCCAAAAAATGAATGAGACCTATCTAGTGTATAATACGTAGTGGTAGTAGAGTAAGGACTTCGGCCAATTAAAAAAAAATAAAATAGAATTAAAATTAAAACGACAAATTATCCTCATGTTTCTGTTTTTTACTCATTTGCTCCAATTTGAATAAAATTCTTATTCATATTTTAGTACGGTCGATTGGGTTGCATTGCAATTGACAACTCGCTAAGTTGGAGGTTCGATCCCTCGAGCACCGATAGTCTGTACTCATAATAAATTTAAGACGTGTTTGCTGGAGTTTTTTGTATCATAATAAAATGACCTTCTCTAGTCCAATTAGGAAACAACTCCGATGTTTGACCTTCACAGTTCAGTCAAGCGAATGCCAATTAATGGGAACATCGTAATTTTTCAGCAATTTTTTTAAATTAAAGCATTTGTTGCACTCAAGATTGCTCTGACCTACAAAGGACGGTTTCTAAATGTCAAACTGATTTTACGCACGGTGGATTTTGGCTAAAAGAACGTAATCTAATATAATGAGCCCAATGATGACTCGTAACTCAAAAATCAAAGAAGGCGTAAGAATCTACAGAAAAAAATTCAATTACACTTGCGATACTGGTCGTTCGAAATGGCAAATACGGATAAATTCAGGTCAATGTGACTACCACATTCGAAAACTATCCCTTGTCAGTTCACATTTCTGTGCTTACTTGGCTGGTATTTAACGGTACTCCCGCAAAGTTGTTTCCCAAGGTAAAGTTGAATCCCTAACTAGAAACGATTTCTTGGCTGCATAATGCAGACTGTGTGATCAATAATATTATTACGTATTACTGGGTAAGATTAAAATTGTGTCAGACGTAAATCCCGACAAACAAGACAAACAACAAAGAGATAACTGCCCGTGCATTGTATTGCTCTCAATTGTTGCTAGTTTGTCGTGTCAAGGACAAGAATTAGAATCAAGGTAGGCAGTTTCTCCGTTCTTTACACTGTGTTCATAAAATATTACGCTTGATTTTCATTTATTCAATCAAAATTATTCTGTCATCTTCTTATTATATTGAGACTACGTAGTTCAAACTAGATACAAACACGATGACGAGTAAAACTCTGAAACCCACTATAATTGAGCCATTTGGAAAACACACTGCCACGGTAAGATAAAATTCTTGAATGTTTGTTTATACGGGATGGTTTAGAAGGACTTAAAAACCCACCTACCCTTCTCTTAAGAATTTAAATATGAATATATTGAATAGTTAGTTGAACTGCGCATACTGCAAGTGAAATTTTATAGGTTAACGGAATAAACCCTGGACGACTATGATAGGTCATGAATCACCATTTTGTATAACCTTTGCTCGTAAAATCTTTTATAAAAATCATTACCATAAATAGCTCACATCTCTCTGCGAGCTTCAATTTCTTACTGCAGGAAATGCAAATCTATTCCTATTTATGGAAAATTTCTGCTGAAAGTCTGAACATATTCCCGGATTAACAATTTTATGTTGTTAAATCTTCTCAAAATTAATTTTGACCTGCTCTTTTCTT
This sequence comes from Protaphorura glebata, assembly GCA_034694305.1. Taxonomy (NCBI): domain Eukaryota; kingdom Metazoa; phylum Arthropoda; class Collembola; order Poduromorpha; family Onychiuridae; genus Protaphorura; species Protaphorura glebata. The sequence goes on along the minus strand of JAQFYE010000257.1, from coordinate 8,301 downwards.
CACAGGTAATTTTTCTGCATGGAGAAGGTGACGAGACGTAAGATAAAAGAAATATTAAGCCACATCAACCGGAACCTAGTTCGTAGGTAATTCTAATTATCTGTCATTTATAGAAATGAATGGGCGGAGAAGTTAGCCATCATCATTGACCCAAATAATACAAGATTGATATTTCCAAGGGCGTAAGTGTTTCAACCGATTTTGACGCAATTAAATTATAATTAAAGAATTAAATTGTTGAATGCATTTTTAACCTAGTGCAAAGCTCCCAATTTCTGAGTACGGCGGTACACTGGCTTCTGCTTGGTTTGATATGTATCCTCAGAACTACACTGGGAACCCAGAGGATCCAGAAGGACTCAAGAGATCGTTCGATGACATTGTCGGCTTAATTCAACGTGAGGTAAATATTTTTTAAGGGGACAAACATCCCTACATTTTGAATTCTGAATTTAATGTTCAGTAATATAACTGGTAACATTCAGATATATAAAATATGTAGTTAGCTTGTTCAAAATTTAATTAATTTAATCGAGATATTTTCAAAAATCTTCCAGATTAAAGGCACAGCGAAAAGTCCCGGTATTCCAGCGTCTAGGATAGTTCTCGCTGGGTTCAGTCAAGGTGGTTCGATAGCATTTCACGTTGCAATAAATGCCCCAGTGTTACTGGGAGGAGCCATAAACCTCTCGGGTCATTTGCCTCTCTTCAGAAGCATTAATTGGGATGAAATTAAGAAACCGCCTCTAATGATATGCCAGGGAGATAGTGATCCAATGCTACCAGTGAATCATTTACTTGCAGTTTCAAGAACACTTCAAAGCTGTTTGAACGTCACTTTTCATATCTATGATGGTATCAAACATGAAACTTGTGACGCAGAACTAGATGACCTTAAATCATTCATTGATCAACGACTTCCGCCAATGACGGGATAAATTAATGATTAAATAAAAAACTTAACAGAATTGTGCACAAGTAGTTAGTTTTCGGAGTAGCCTAGCTACAACTTCGAATGCAAAATAAAGATTCATGACATCAAGAAACTATTTACATAAAAGATAATTGATTTCCCGAATTCATGATTATATAATAATTTTCCAGAAGGCTGAACTAACAAGATTTGGAACTAATAAAATATTGTTTCTTTTCACATGAAAAATAGAATTAACGAAACGCCACTTGAATGCAGAACCAGTAAACAGGAACAGTTGTTCAACTTGTATCAATTATTGATACAAGTTGTCACGCTGTGCATCTCTCAACTCAAAATACATAACGTTTATGTTATATTATTACTTGGCTATAGTACCATCTAATACAAGCATTTTTATGAAATTTGGTTTGGGCGTAAAGTGAAATGGCCAACTGGTATGGTTCTTTTATTAAGTTATCAGGGTTAGAGAATGTATGATTTATTCTTTTGTATTACACATCCTGTACTATTTTACTACAGATGATTGTTCATAAACTTTTAGGATTTTGATGTAAATTGAATGTGGTTCGTACATTTTAGTTAATGAAAATGTCCTGTCTTAAAACCTACAAAACTAGATCAGTCACGAAGAAATCAACTAGGAACTACTACACAGAATATTCAATATCTAAGAGAGACACTTATTATACTAGTACAAAGAATAGTTTAAATAAACCAAAAATTCTTAAGTCTTCAAGCAAATTTTCTAACACTATCAAAACTATGAAAGGGAATAAAAAATGTATTGTTCTAAACTGTATTCCAGTGACTTGTTTTAGAAGAAATGTTTTGACTTGCTACTTAATCTAAATAGATGAAATTCATGATCCTAAATTATATTACACGTTTTCGGTGTAGACAATGAATCAGAATTGAGCCTTCGAAATGGCTCATCAATCAACACTTGACAGTTCGTGAAATGACATTATGTCAAAGAGACTTGATTTGCCGAACTCACACCTAATGTCATTTTTTAACTAGACCTTCAAGCCTGGTTTAACTAATCTATGGCTTGTGTGTCACTTCATGTGTTAAAATACGCACATTTATCAATTTCGATAACGACACCACGACCAAGTGATAAGACAAGTTTAGATTTAATGGAATTGATGGCATGGCAAACCCACGTGTATATTACAAAATTTAGAGGCTGGCTCTCATTTTATAAAACCTGAAAAAATTTAAATCTCATCCATATTTCAACTTAAAATGACAATTTTCGTGTCATTTTTACATTTCATTTGCGGTGTTCTTCTCATAACTCTTTCACAGAGTAAAAAATCTGAGGAGTTGCCCAAATTTTATTTCACATCCAAACTACAAATCTGCCCGCAAGACTCACCAGAATTGTTTTACGAAGACGTAGCGTTTACATCTTTGTCAACTGTTGTTCAAGGTTCGTATCCTACACTAATTCAATTTTATAATCATTTGATCTGACCTTTAGCCTATAAAGCCGTTACCATTTCAAAAACGTAAACCCTCACTATTTATTTCAACAGAAGGAAGAGTTTTCTTTGGCGTCCTCCTGGACAACTTGGAAGAAGCCTTGGGTGAGTCAGACGAACATGAGAAGCTACAAGAGAAGTGGCAAGAATTCACCAAAATGATGTCGGAGAATCTTGACCTCAAATCTGGTCGAATCGAAATGTTGTGGGATAAGGTCATCACCACTTATGAGACTCAGTCATTGCCATGGGAAGTTAGCATTCGGAGAGCTGTCCTTTATGAGATCTTCTGTGGTCTCCACTATGAGTATCTAATTCTTGAAGCTTTGGTCAAATCAGGAATGAAGGAAGTCATAAGTTCTCTGCAAGGGTCCTTCGGAATAGTTATTCAAAAACTGGGTGAAATTATGTTAAACCAGGGTGAAGAAGATCCAGCCGAAATGATGCTAAAAGTCGAGAAAGTGCTCCTAGAGGTATATTGTGCACTAAATTTTAGATCTTGAGTTTTACTGCCGATATATTTTTTAACGACTGTATAAAAATCAAAACAGTTTCAAATATTGAGAAGTTTATTTCTTAAATTATTTTATTAATTGACAGATCGAGCCTAATTTTGTGGGGAGATTACTCTCTCGAATGCTTAAGAATGGAAGAAAAATTAAAGATAGAGTAGAGAACGGACTTCCTGTAGAAAATGCCATTACATTTTTAACAGAACCTCTGCAACAAATCGGAATAGTGGTCGAAGCCTTCCAAGAGAAAAGCCAGGAATATCCAAACAACTTCTGGAGTCTAATGTCGGGAATCATGAAGAACGGAACCTCAGTTCGAACAGGCGACGAACTTTACTTGTCTTATTCTAAAAACGAAGAAAGGCTTATCATCAATATTCTTAATTTGTTGGCTCCTGCGTCACCAAAAGAATCCTAACAATCGCCCTCAAATCTGTAACTTGAACACAAAAACAAACTAAGTACAACGTTGGAAATAATAAAAGTTCTATTTTAATAAAATATATTATTGTGAACATTCTTCTTATATTCTAAATACAACTTGAGATTACTAGCACTGGTGTGTCATACTTAATTTAGTATTTGTAGAAGAGACGAATCATCTTAATTTTCTTGAGGAAGGAACGGAAAAATCAAGTATTGAAATTATGATTTCTTTAAGAAATGAAGGTTCAATAGAACCGTCTTCCGTATCTGCAAACATAATTTCATTGCATCTTACATGGGCCTTGACAGTCGAATATTTTAACTCCTCTCAACATGTTCTCTGAGCATAAAATTCTGTGATAAAACCTTCAGATGAATTGGATTTGACTGGTGGAACCGCCTTTTCGTGTTTTGTAATCTCAGTTGTGCCTAATATTCATCATTTTGGAAAAGGAAACTATTTTTTGGAACGTTTGTCCTCAGCTAATATTAGAATGTGTGCGCGTTTCAGGTCAAGTGAAATATTGATATGTATAAGTCACAAGCTTGTAAATCTTCAAAATACGCCAAATTTATTTTAAATTTTAAATTAAAGATTCGATAAACAAATTTCTTTCGACTATTCCGAAATGAATTTATTGCGGTGTTTAATGTGACGGTACAATTCGGCTTTCCAGTCACAGTCAACATTCCACAGCATAATTTAAAAGAAATGCATGATATGCGATAATCCAACTACTCCCAGTAATAATATGCTGGTGCTGATCGAAGTTTTTCCAAATGCGCCGCCATTTTCTCTACAAAATTTTACAAAAAAGTATAAATGTTAAGCGCAGTAAAATACCAAGAACTCGATTAATTATTTACGCCGTGGTTAATTGTAGTCAATAATTTAAACTCACGTAAATTCATTGGCCACCGCAACTGCAATTTTTGAATCCGCTGTCCCATAATACAAATACCATTTTCCCTTGAAAGTGATCAACCCTTCCAAAAACACAACATTTCCGACTTGTCCAACATTTTCATAATCCTTCTCTGGTTTCATAAAATATTTTTCAGTTCTGTTCAACACTACAGTTGGGTTGTTGGCATCGAAAAGAATTTGACCTGCCGAATATGTCCTGTTCGGAAGTTGTGGGTCGCCACCTTCACCTTTGTTTCGACTATTGTAAATCAGTACAATTCCTGCGTCCGTAAGTATCGACTGAGGGCCGGGTTCGACTATATCGCTGTCAAAATAGCCAGGTCTTGCACTAAATATCGGCGTTAGCTTGTACCCAAACTCATCCTGTTCATCAGGGACACCAACGGGCTCCCAATTGATCAAATCTGTCGATGTTGCCAAGAAAACATCGGTTTCACCGAAATACATCCAGTATTTTCCATTGATTAGCTTCGGGATAAACTTGTCGTCTACTTTTGCGCATACGATTGAACCTAACAGAAAAAAAGAGAAATATTGAGTTTAAGCTTCCCTAGTAGGTAAGCTCATATTGTCAAAAAATAATCCAACAGTCGAAATTTGAGTCCTACAGGAAGTGGTTCTCAATTCCTGTAGCAACTTGAACGTTAGTAAAGGTTAGACATGACGTATTGAACCGCTGACGTCAGAACTGGTGACACTGGTGAGATTCATAAGCGTAATATCACCAGTTTGAAATAACGCAGCAGCTTCTCTATGTTCACGCCATTTAAGCTTACCTAGTAAGAATGCGTAGTCAACTCATGTAGGAGTACATGGGCTATGAGATTTAATTTAACCACACAAACCTGACTTTGACCACAGGTCAATGAGTGCTCCATTTCGGAAATTCTTAAATACGGAGCCATGTTTGGTCCATTCCAACAGGTCTTTGGATGTTGCCACAAAAAGACGGGCTAGTTTTCCGTCATAGGCCGTGTATGTCATGTAGAATGTCCCAGACTCGTCTTGCACAATTCGAGGATCCTCGCAACCTAATATAGAATTTAGATAATGGTTTGAATTGTTATCAGTCAATCTACTCCATTAACCTGGTGTGGTACAGGTTACTGTTGTCGCCTTCTACATCGAAGTTTCAATATGGTCCAAATATTGGAAACAGTTTATTCTGAAATTCTTGACCTAATAAAAGGAACTAACTAGCTTAACCAACTCCGTAGCTTACGTAGTTGGTGATTACCCATTTGGTGAGGCTATTCTTGATATGAATTTCTTGTCAACCACTAGGTTATTTTTATTTCCCCTTAAGGGAGTATTTTAAATATTATCCGGGTCGAAATGAGTTTCGTCTGTTTGTCAGAAGGAGTTATTGCACAAATTCCTGGAAACCTAGATAAATTAGTCTATATTGTCTTGTCTTTTGACGTCGCCTTAAGTATTCAATAAAATAACCCGATTTAATAAGAACTAAAAGCTCACAAATCCGCACATATCTATGACAATAGATTTCTTCGCGGTCTCCAAAATTGGTCACAGTTCTTTTCATGCAGTTCCATGTTGTCAATACAAATTGCTGGAATGTTCATGGCAATTTAGCCTGATATAATTGAGTTATGAGAAGATATAATTGAGTTATGAGAAGATATAATTTCCGTCGTATTAAGGGAAATCGTGTATTGAAATTAATATTCGTTATAAAAAATTACTGTTTAAACTAACCCCCATCCCACTCATAATTGTGGTACTCGTCATTTTCCGGGTAAAATATAGGAGTTGACTGTCGAGTAAAATGAATTCCATCATTCGAGGTGGCCAATCCTATTCTGGAAGTCCCGAGTGCACTTCCTACGTCATCTTCCGCACGATATAAAAGATGAACTATGCCGTCCTTCACGATTGCCGTAGGATTAAAAACGTCCTTTATTTCCCAGAATACCGACTCATCTCGTACTGGACACCAAAATGTGGTATCGTTCCTGGAGAGTAGGATTGGATTGAAGTCATCTAGTCTTTCAAATGGCCCAAGTTGCCAGTCTTTGCCTGATTGAGCATTTGTGCCTGAAAAATGGTCACATTGGCTTTTAAAAAGTAGTGATCTTACCGGGTTGGTAAAATATTACTGTCGTTAAAACCCGAAATGACCAACTTAATAAAAAAACAAACCGTTTGCTTACGTTGAGTGTAGTTGATGAGCAGAATGATTATCACCGGATTTAGTACAGTGAGTTTAATTTGACCAATTCTCATTTTGATTTATTTTTATTCGGAGCAATTCTATTGAAAGAGTTGTAGGATTAAATAAGCAAATTATTAATTTATGAACTTCAACGTGTTATTTATTTTATTCTCTCCAGTTAAAGCGTAGTCCAATATATAGATTAGATTTTAGTATCGACATACATATTTATGACAATCAATTTACACGTGCCGCTAGTTCGTATTCAAGGCTTATACAATGTTGTATTATTATATTGGTGTATAATATTATCATACAAATAATCCGGCAGTAGAGAATTAATTGTTACATCGAACAATATATTGATTGATTGATTGATTCAATTTCCATGATAGAGACACGTAACACATACCAATAATAAATCTTAAAACCTATTAAAGATATAACTGTTTTTTTTAGTCAGATCGTGCTACTGCTACATATAAGATCAAAAAAAATTAAAAGTACGAGCAAGGTTCAATTTAACAGATTTTGACAAAATAATTATTAAACATACAATGTTACACAACTCAAATTAGTACACCATCTCTATATACTCGAGTGGTTAGCAGAAAGCACTAGCATGTTTGCGATAAAACCAAATAACTTGCAGAAATAATTTGATGTATTAAAATTGGAATTCTTGATTTTAGCATACACTTCACAAAATATCAAAATATTAATAAATTAATACTTATCCTCTGCATTTTATTCTGTGTAAATAGAAAACAAGTCAACTTGGAATTGAGTAACTTCGGGAATAGTGAAATGTAAAAAATTCATTACTACATGTGTAGAATTGATTATTTCGCACGATGCTAATACTCAAAGAAATTCAACTTGAATGATATTGTTATATTTATTACACACGAAATAAAATAACAAAACGCCATTGAATCCCACAACGAGTATTTTGCATTAAGCGTTAAATGATCCTATACTAGCACGCAGCGCCGGGCCGAGAGTCGTCCCGGCCCTGGCAAAATTTCAAATCCCTGGCCCCTTTCCGTTTGTTCAAAATTTTGTCGACATTCCACTAGAATATTTTGGGCCTGGTAGAAAATGACATTGTGGGACCCCAAGATAGAATAATTTGGGGAAGGGGGTAAGGGGGGTACTTCGGAAACGAAATTTTTTTTGAAAGACATTTTGCAGGTTCAAGTTGTTTTTACGTCTTGATGTCAATATCTTCGTGGTGAATTCTTCCTGTTTTCTTACAAATATGTTCAGTTATTCCAAACAATCCTACCGGGTTGCCAATTTTGACAGCCACGTCAGGCACATGGGGCTCGAAAATTGAAGAATACACACTAAATAGGATGCTGTACTATATTATCGAGTGCGCATTCAGAAATTTTGGGGGCCTTCTTGGCGTGGGGCTCGGCGCACGAGCACCATCTGGTGCCATTGTCCTGACGCGACTGTAATTCTTTCATAAGAATTACATTGTGGGTTGGTGCAAGAAATTACAATTCCATTTGTACAAGTTCGAGCTGACTGTATCCAGAGTGTACGTGCAATCAATGCCTGTGAAACTGAGCACGAACTGATATAGTTAGTTAAATTCTCGAAAAAAAGTTCGTTTGTCTTTGAGTCCCGGCCCCCAGACGGTCCCGGCCCTGGAAACTTTTCCCACTCGCAACCGGTGTCGGCCCGGTACTGCCTCCTGTTCCAAACATAACTCCTCTAGTTCTGGGCTGTTTGGTCTTGATAGTTTCTTTCTTACGTGAATACTTTCACATTTCTCACAAATGTCTGACCGGGGGTATCCAAAGGATATATTAAATTCAAAATTAAAA
>JAQFYE010000256.1:0-44051 GCA_034694305.1 Protaphorura glebata | reverse complement strand
CAAGCAAATTACATCCGTGTGTTATAACGCGCTATAATGATCACAGCATTCCATTTCAACCCAAAATTATGAATTCGTGGCGTGTGAATTCACATATGCAAAAAATGTCAATCCAATGATTTAAGTGTCTTACTGGTATGAAATTTATGCAATTTTTTATTCAAATAGTTATATTTTGATAGCTATGAGTTTACGGGTTCAATTTCTACTCGAATCTCGACTAATTGTACGGCTGGGTGTTCAGAAGGTACTTTTGGTGCCCTAAGATATTTAGAGATTTAACCATATATAAATCCAGATCGGTCTTTAGGGTTGAAAGTTATGATCCACCCTGTGCATAAGTTTTATTCGATTTTTTCCTGATTTCTGTAGTAGCCGAAAATTGGTTTCTAAATCGGACGATTCGTAGCAAATGTATTTTAGTTATTTCCCCAAGAGAATTTTAATACAGAATGCTATACGACAGCCTTGAAATAACCTTGAATAACATGTGACATTTTTTATAGGATATGGGATGAATTTGACACAGAATTCCAACATCGACAACGCACATCAGAAGACAATAATAATAATAATTAAGAATGAAAATAAAAGACGACGAACTCATCGACTCATTCATAATTAAAATAAAAATTTTTCGTCATGCACAATACCATTTTGTTCCTGCCTCGTAACAAGTCCTAGCCTTGAGGTTTACCGAATCGAATTTAATGTAACACAAAAAAGACGAAGATCAGACCAACAAAATAACGACGAAATTGTCCTGCAGATTTTATGTAATAGTTTAAAATGTTAAACTATTTTTATAGTACTTCACACAATTTCACACGTGTGAATTTTGTCCTGCAGGCAGAGAAGTATTAAAAATTATCTAAGGTAATTATTATTTAAGACCGGAATTAAATTATGCACGCATGAACTACATGCCCTCAAAAAGAAAAGTTGGGCGAACCAAAATTGTCACTATTGTCAACCATTCTTTAATTATTCCGAACAATGCCATCCATACAATAATGTTGCTACCGCATAGGCTAGTACGATTCAATGTGTTTTTATTTTAATAATTGTACCTTTTGACTTAAATCTACCTCGCTAACTAACTAGTCATTATTCTGTTATATTTTTAATGATGAAACGCACTTATTGTGTGCCTCATCTCGGCCTTCTATAGCTATCTGGACAATTTCCATAAGTATACCAATTTTATTGATTCCATTATTTATGGCAAGGACAGGTGACTGTTGAAGTGTACGTCATAGTCATATAATTGACTAAATTAATATTAATATTTATGTCTGTGAAGGTGAAAAGTCAACATGCATTCCATGATATGATATCCACTACTACCATATTGTCGAACTATTACGTATACGACGATGATAATGAATTTTGTGGTGATTTTAGTATTATCGGTGACAATAATAATCAGAATATCCAGAGGATAAAGTTTCCAGCGTACTTGCTCTAACTACTTGTGGTTTTAACAATTTCATTCCATTTACGTTGTGATTCAATTGAACTTTATCTCAAGTTGATGAAAATTGTGCAATTTTGAAGCAAAATTAAATACACGAACATATACATATTTCATCAAGTGCAATATTCAAACAATCGGTTTTTAAATGCAAGCAAAAACAATTCTTATTAAACCTACAAATTGTGTGTGAAAATTAACTGGCATATTTTGTCAGACTGAAAACTGGTCATTTTTGTTTGTCTGAATATAGAAATATAAGAAGTATCAATTAGTATTTGTGGTTAGTAACTTCAGGCAGCCGAGCATAGCATGCACCAGCAATACTGTTGTTAGAGTTAAAACTCCAAATAGTCATACAAATTAGTGTTCGATAGAAAATATATTTATATAATTTACAAGGTTACAAATAATAGAAGTGCTATTTAAAATTACCAACTCATCACATTCAACGTTTTAAACAGTTTTAACTCTGCAAGGAAATTCAGGAATCAGAATTCAATTCTTGAACTGATTTTAATCAACTTCCACAAATCGAATTCAATCCAGAATCCCCAAGCCTAAAGATAATCGGCGATTACCAGCTCGGGTAAGTACAACAATTTTATAATTAATTTCTGACTTATTCTCCTCGAGTATCTTTCACTAACTTGTGGCTTGGTGGTACAGGTAGCCATTGTTCCCTCGCTGTCGGGGGTTCGATCCTTAGTAGAGAGATAGTTTAGGGTCTTAGTTTTTAAGAGTTGTGCTCATTCTCTTTAGAAAGAAACACAGAAATTCTAGCTCTTTAGATCAAAACTCTGATGATTTCTTTGTGCTTCACTTGCAACAAATGGATGTTTTAATTATTTTCTAAATTTTGAATAATGTTCTTGTAAAGGTTAATTAATACCATCACTTAAGGATGTGATATGTGATGCAACTGGGATCATAGATAGGATAAGATAGAATGCACTGTCTAAGTAATTAATATGTCCTGGAGCTCAAGTCGTAAAACCAATTTTCTACTATTCGTCGTAAATAAGCTCTCATTTTGCAATTTGCATTTGGACAATGGTGGAATCATTCAGAGGAAAATGAGGTCGGGTTTTCCCTTAATGAGATTTTCGTGTCCCACACTCCTTTAGCATTAGAGACAATCTTTTAATTTAAGACCGAACCGAAAGGCACGCATGAAGACTTCAACCCATTTCAATTCAAAATATCGTTGTCCTTAACCCTGTATAATGTAATTATGTACGTGCCAAAAATTGCAGAAACATCATCCCAGCATCCACATCTGGTGGATTACCATATTCTGGCTCTGTTGAAGTGTTTATTTATAAATTCAATCCAGTTTATGGTTCATTTTCATTAATTTATTTCCCAAGTAGCCGTAGCTTCTCGGAAACTGCTGCGTTGAGTTGATTAACTCTAAGTTGATTTGGTCCAAATCGTATTAGACATTTTTAGTTAGAGTAGTATGCCATGTTGCACGAGTCCAGTTCTAGGAAGGAAACTATTCTGCTTGTAAAACTCTGATCAGGATTAAATTTTCAGGATTAATTTTAGTTGTGTCATGGTCACACAAACTAAGGTTTCGTTGGCGTATAAAATTATTTCCTGTTCCTCATTATTAATTTACATCTTTTCAGTAGAATACGATGCATAATAAGGTACATAGTTGGAATGTTTCAAAAATATTCAGGAATGATTCAGAATAGCGACAAAGTACGAAATGTAACATTTCGACACGATTTTTTAGTTGATCTGATCTTTAAACGAGATGTGCTTTCCTTGTCACTTGCAAAATAACTACTAATTTTTTGCAGAGTTCAGGGTAAATCATACTAGGGAGTTGCATGTGCTGATTCTAAGCATTCACTCTTGTTGTGTCTGAATCTGAATGCAAAATTGAGAAATGACTTGCTAATTAATCCGCTGCTTTGCGTAACCCGTTACGTTTCCAGTTTTGCCTGATTTGGCCGAATGACCTTGCGCGTTTAATTTTTTTCAATGCATAAGAAAAAAGTCACCCTTAGCATAGATCGTAGACGTTGTTTCAGGAATTATCAAAATTATCTAGCTCTCTTCAACCCCCTGTTATTTAGAAATGATGGTCAGCTTATCGCAAAAATTGTTCAGGCGAGTTTCCAATTCCAAACTTTCTTCAAATTCTGCACAGGATGTAAAATTCAAATAGGAGGGAAATTATATGCGGGTAGAATTTCTTCTTATGTTGTCTAGCTGGAAATTGTCATTCATTTTGTTCGCCATGATTTTCCCTGAGTCAAGAAAGTTGATATTAAATTACTGTAATTCGGAGACAATTTGGCATTTAAATTTGAAAATATACATTATTAATATCATATTGTATAACTTAAAGGTAATTGAACCCAATAGAAACGGAGCTGGTTGAAAAACATGAAAGTGCGTAAGTTTAGCTATACAAGGACTGAATTAGTCCGAATAGGGTATGCGTATGCCAATGGAATACTTTACACCAGTTGTATTAAAGTTTTGTTTATTTGTGTAACTTGGTCCGGATTGACGTCATTGAAATGAGGAAAGAGGTCGCGAAGGACTGAAACTTTATACGGGCATGGACTTTCTAACATAGAAATAGAAACTAGAAACTATATTTTACGCAGCACTACTGTACACTACAAGAACAATGTGTTTCTGAATCTGGGCATTTTAATTACCATAATTTTTGAATTTATCCTCACTTGCTTGTGATGATAAGAGATCCCTAGTCGGAAATTAATTCTCTCCTCGGTTGTACTCAAAATGCAACACAATACTTGATTCCCTCTGCGTTTATTATTATCGTTATTATTACACAGTACACACTGCGTTCGAGACCTCAAGCATGGCCCAGTGGCAGTGGCCTTGCTCCGAAACTTTTATTTATTTACCCGTTTGAATTAATGTCTCAGGACTTGACCTAGAATTAGAGACCTGGAAAGGAGGCTTTGAGTCCTAATTCCTATGGGTCAAGTTGTATACACTATCTACACATACTGTATTACAATCCTACAGAATTTGGGCTGGCTTCTATAATCCAAAATAAGTTCGGCCAATAAAAGAATGCAAAATTGAACATTTTTATAGTTTACACTGAAAACTAAATTAATCAATTCCAAATTAAATTCAGTGACTTCAGTGAGTGGAATGATTTATTGACCCCACAGCACATCATGTTCATAAATTGAAATTAATCACTTTTATGTAGTTTGCTACAGTGCCAGAGAGAGCTCCTTCTATCTGTCTGTCCTACTGTCCTTCGTCTCACTATACCCCGGTCTTTGGGACGAAACAAAAATGGGCTTCTCTTTTCTTTTGCTTTCCTAGATGGATCTATCTGGTTTGTTCGCGAACCGTAGAAAGTAGAAAAGAATGTGTAAATATATTTCCGGACAAACAAGATATTAATTAAAAAGACAGAAGCCAAATTCAATTTAGATTTGTTTCGTGATTTTTCTATAGGTTAGGTTCAGAGAACCCTTCAAGTCATGACACACATATTTTAAATTAATTTATCTTCTCCATCTTTTTGTTTATTAAAAGTTGTTAACATTTTTTACAGAAAACCTTTAAAAATTAGTTGAATGAAGAACTTTGTCTGTCTGTCTGTCTGTCTGTAAAGTAGGGCATTGGCAGTGACAGTAAATAAAAAAAGAATGTTGAAAGGATAATCTAAAAGAGGATGTGCATTCTGTATATTAACATAGAAATGCATAGCCAGTATCAGTAGCTCTACATATGTATTTGCACTACCGGTTCGCTAAATTTTTGCACTGTGAAAGTTGTGCGTCATCTTTTTTGTGTATAACTTTAAAATATGTTTCATTATGTCAACGAACGTTAAGTTCAAAGCTTTGAGAAATGCGACTGTTTATAATTTGACCGTGATAAATAAGCAAATTACAGGGCGGTTCATAAGTTCTTGACACTTTCCCGCTGTTGGAAATAAATTGATATATACATATTTCCAGAATTTAATGCGGATTACAACTCAATTAACCTAGCAACTTTCAAAAGTTAGAACCACCCTGTTTAAACGCTCTGAGACTGTCCATTCATTTCTGTCAGCTCAGATAAAGATGAGGAGTCACATTCTATATTTTAGCTCAAAGAGTTTAAAAAAAGTTTTAAGTCCAGTCTTACGCATAAAATTCATCCGGAACTGGAAAGGGCCAGAAGAACTTGCACCCTATTTTTGGCATTTTTGAAGGAAATTGAACCCTAACTGTTTAACGTAGCTTCCCTGACTGCGTGCGTGTCGTGCGTGGGCCGGCCATGGAATATTTGACTTAAAGTCGTGACCATACATAAATATATTGCCAACTTGAAACTGTCAAGATGCAGTTGCCTATGTATAGCAACGTCCACCTTTGTTTAAGCACTACTTTGAAGATAAGATAAAATGCATCTCAGTTTCTCAGTGCATGTTTAGAGTTAAACAGCAACCCAGGTGGTAGTTACGTACAAGAAACTGTTATTAGTTACCTGTTTCGAAGACCATAAATCTGGTTCCTTATTATTATGAGTCTCAAGTTTGGATCGTGCTCGCTGAAGAAATGTGCCACGGAATTCCTTTGACAACCCCTGTCATATCCAGTTTATATTTAGTGACAAGGTTCCGGTTTGTGACAAATCCTCTCATCTATCTGTGACACGATTCCTTCCTTCGCAGATGACTTTATTTGCGGGCGTAGCTCTGGGTTGAAGGATTTCGTATTAAATATGAGAGATCATGATTCGTCATCAAGGTAAACATATTTTTAACAAGTTCCGCACAAAGAAGTGTACCCAGTTTTTGGAAACTAGCTTTCTTAGAAACTAGAACTAGAAAGTCCATCACAACGTCAGATTTCACTGTTAAGTGTTCAACTAGATTTTGGATTTTCTGCTGAAATTTTGACTGTGCCGGACCAATGTTTACTTCGATATAGTGCTCTTTTTCAAAATGATAATTACGCATTAATGCCAAACGCTTTTAACAGTGTGTTTTGGCCTGAAAATGTGTAGTCAGCATATTTTGAAAGATTTTTGAGGAGCAAGTTTGAATTATAATTATGAATGTCTACTTTTTACGTTGGGGACCAATTCCTATGGTGTTAGTTTTATCGATTAAAGGATATGAGACTTTTGTAAATAACGCTATTCTGGTTCCATATCACATTATGTGCTTTTTTGAATTGTGTGAAAGAGACGTTCTTTTGGAATCTATGTTCAGAGTGCTTGGTTGGCGGGCTAGTCAGTCTGAGTGACTGGTTTTGCTAAATTACCCACATTTAATCAAGTCAAAAGAACCATCTTTTCCTCTACGATTCACTTTCATGCGCCTCTTGTAATTTTTGACATTGACAAATGTAAGGTTCGTTCAGGAGTCTGAAATATTTGAAACTATAATTAAAACCCAAGGAAAACCGCCGCTGCGTGCTTTTCCATTCCCCGGGTATCTTCTATCTCCCGCCCGCTCTCCCAAAAACTTGTGTCATATTCCTCGGAAATATTATTATCCCAACTACTAAAAAATACTCAATTTGACACGCATTGCTCAATTTTGTCTATTCTTTTTATTTGTAACCAGTCGTACAGGTTACAGCGGTTTTCTCAATCCAGTATTGGTTGTATAGCTAAAGTACTGACGTAATAAAACGTGCTACGCGATGATCATGGCTAGCGATAAGAAGGAGACATTTCTGGACACCATCGAATAGTGCATTTTAAAAAAGCCAAAAGTAAACCCAATGTTCGTTGAATTGTATTGAGTTATAAGAATAATTCTGCATTCCGAATGTCATACGAGTATGTACATAGGTATGCCTTCTACACGATTTCCATTCGTGTACGCGTTCAATGGTACAAACCACATTCTGTCACCGCGCACCGTTACGACAAGGATGAAGTTTCTTTTTGTAAAAGAAAATAATGTGTGTTTAATGGAGCGAGGATTATTATTATGCCCTGTACCGTTATATAAGAAACCGTCAGTCCG
Organism: Protaphorura glebata; assembly: GCA_034694305.1. Lineage (NCBI taxonomy): Eukaryota > Metazoa > Arthropoda > Collembola > Poduromorpha > Onychiuridae > Protaphorura > Protaphorura glebata. The sequence continues at coordinate 36,591 of JAQFYE010000256.1, read as the reverse complement.
AAAAATTGTTCCAACTAAAAAAGAAACGAAAATGTTTCCTACTGTGTATTGTCTTTCGAGTTGTTGGCAGGAAGAGAAGCGTTAGTTCATTTCATTCATGATGATATAATCTTGGGTCGGAATTTCGCGTACATTTGCTTGTCATTTGCCTTTCCTGACCTGAGTCGTCGACGATGACATGACGGCGAGGTCGACTAGGTTGAAGACAAGGAAAGTATTGTCGGAATTTAGTTCATTTCTGTGCGTTTGCTATAATTATGCTTATGCAGGTACCTTACGGTATGATGCTACAATTAGTGTATTCAAATCCGGTTTTCTAGAACGCGGCTTAAACCGGCTTACAGACAAAGAGAGTTTAAAAAAATGATGACATTTTCTTCTTTTCTTCTTGTTGGTTTACCCTCGAGCTATGTAATAAAAATTGACTTTACCAACTTTAAATCTAGGAATGTGAGGCAAATAAATACGGACCACTACAGACTAGTGTTTCTATTCTTTCTAATGAGAACCGGTTTTGTGAACTCGGTTCGGTTCTGAATGCCCTAGTCGCAAAGTTTCATTGCATTACTGTGGCTGCTGAAAATGACAATGAGTTAGACCAAGGGACAACCCATAAATCACGTGATGTTCTAAAATGAAAAGGGTTAGTTCCAATGTTGCTTTCTTAATTAATTTTAATTTGTTAATTAAGTCTGTATTTAAATCATGAGTCGAAGTGCATCATAATATAATTGGTTTGTAATACAATCATTGCCATGAATAGAGATAATTAGAATTTCAATTAATAATATTAGAAGGAACCCATACAAAATCCTTGTCCTTTTTGTAGTGTGATTATATTGGCTATGAAACTACGAGTTTTGTCCATGCAGAGTGGTGCCTTATCACTCAAGCGCAACTTGTAGGCTTATAAATAATTAATTACTTCAATATTTGAACAGTCAATAAATCCATTTGTAATTGCAATTAGGTAGTAAATTAAAAACTGATCCAAGTAACAACCAAGAAAGAAAATATCCGACAATGGAAACTATTTAAGTTAGAATGCTAATGTATTTGTACGTAATGGACGGCCCTCTGTTCGTTCGCAATTCCAGACAGCTGAAGATTTATTGTTAAACTCAAATGTCTCCTTTCTGGTTGTTTTACTACTTCTACTACAGAATGTTAGAAATGTTCCTTGAATGTATTTTCTTTGGAGAAAGTGGAGATCTGACACTTAATTTGAAGCTGACAACACACTACATAATGTAGAGGAGCTTCATTAGTACATTTTAGACACTTTTGGATAGTTCTACCATTTTTTTGTTTCTATGTCAAAACTAAGAACTAAGGAGAACTAATATGTTGCTCTTCTACAGCACAACGGACATGCTCTTCTTTTTCGACTTTCCAAAGCCTCATGATTATGTAACTTCTGTCTTTGTTTAGGAAACGTTGTTAATTAGTTTCAAATTTTAATTACAAGACGTCCAGTCGGACATGTATTGTGCGTAGTGACTTTCAAGACGATTTCCTCCTTAATAAAATTTAATGCTGGCTGTTAATCGAAGTAGTGCACAGGCACTTCAATTTCTTGCTTGCTTTGCACTGTAGACAATGAACAATGGAGGGCATTTTCTAGTTGTCTGTCACTTACGATTAGTAGCGTTTTTGGTTTCTTTTAAATTAGTCCTAAAATTCCTTAAACGTACGTGCCTGTCCTGTATACAAACTTAAGGTGGATTTGCTAAGTGGAGGAGATTAATTAGGGTTATCTCTTCAAACTGATTACGAAGACCCAAAAGTCAACCAATTTTATTTTGCTTAAAAAATTAAATAAGAGAGCGTATTTATGAAAGATAATTCGGAAATGACTAATTTTCTAAAATTTTGATTCAATTAATTAGGACGAGTGAAAGTCCTGTATGTATGCATAGTTAACTAAAACCCGACTGGAACTCAAATGACGCACTGCCTCGAAAATATCAGTTCTAAGACCAGGTATGTGCGTGTGATGACCCAATGACCTTGCCGACGAAATATTTTCATTTTCACCAATCTAAGGTCAAAAACTGGTCTAGATAAGCTACGGGTGACCACTACCATATGAACCTCTGCCACTTCCGACCATTATAATATAATAAAATCAAAAGTGATAAAAAATAGTCACTTTTTAAGAAGTAGGGTCATAGAAGCACATGTGCAGATGCGAGGAAAAGTATAAAAATAAATTGACTGTTTTAATATGTGCCTGAGCGTGACGAACCGTATGTCATTAGCTCAAACATTAATTTGTTTTCTTTTCTTTTCTTTTCTTTCTTGGAGAGTCTTGACTTTGTAGTTGATTGTACAAGTTACATGGTTCGTAGAACTCGACCATAAAATGGACGATTTGAGCCTCTAGCTCCGTGTCATCCACACAATAACCATGAAAATAATGTCAAGCTAAATGATTCTTGTCCTCCATGTATATACGTATGTACTTTTTTTTGCGTGGACAGAACTAAAGTGATACAAGGAAATCTCTTAAATACTATTTCCTTCCTATTCATATGTACATCTGTACAGTTCATTCTGTAGCCGTCAATAGAAAATCCTCATGAAAATGGATCTGAACCAAACTAAAGGATCTGCCAATACATTAGGGTAGTCGTATAGAAATAGTTGGTGTCCCAGTCCTGACGACATGACACATATATTTAACTCCCAACCCACCGCATCAAACTAACTGTCAAGAAAGTCAAGGATTTATTCAAAGACTCAAGTCTTATTAGAGAAGAAGAGGCGAGAGAAGAAATAAATTGTTATGCGTTAGAAGTTACTAGTGTTCTAGTTTTCTAATCTAGTCTAGTGGTACAGGGTTGTTCAAAAACCGTTAACTTTCAAAAAATAGTAAGATATGGATTTTATAGCAAAATATTATGGAATATAATGTAATTATAGGACATAGTAGACTTGCATATTTTATATTCAGCGAATTCTGATCAAATAACACAAACCTTGAAACTTGAAACCGCAGATCGAAAATAGTTAAACCTAAAATATCTGAACCACCCAGTAAATCTAATGCTATTGAATCGCTTTCCCAACGCAATAAGGCAATTCATGACTCTAAGCTTAAAATATCGATTTACTTTGGAAATACATAGAGTGACATAGACACGGACAACGGAGTGGTACACATTTCTAGAGTAAATGCTTTTGTAGCGAAATTACTTCCCTTTTTTTCCTAACTACTTACACGAAAGTCTGGACAGAGTGGACTCGGACTCTTTAGAAAAGATTAATCCTGGATTCCCTGCCGGACATTTTTGTATTCCGGAAGTGTAGAAGAAACGTAGACACAAGGAGCAGTAGCAGGAGCGGACCGGTGGTTTCGTTTCGCTGACTGGACACAAAACGTTAGTATGGAACAAAGTAAGAATGGAATGGAATGTTCACTGGACAATGTAAAAGACTCAAAGAACTTACGTGGACGGACGGACAATAAAGACGGACGTGACGGCTTTTGAGGAAGACAAAAGACACAAAATGGAAAAAAAGCAAAGACTTCTCTCCACAAAGACTAAGACACTGAAATTCAAAGAAATACGTAGGGATACGAGAGCTTTAAAAATAGTTAGGTGATCGCGGATCATAGTATCGAAAACACGGAGATCAAATGAGATGATCCTGTTTGGGATTCTATTGAGCTTTTTTCTATGAAACGACCAGTAAAATATTCAAAACAAACTCAAGTTGAGATCTGCAACATTTGATAATACTGTGTTACTTGGGGGGATATCTAACTACGGTCGAGACACCATAACTACTCCTTAACTAACAGTAAGAGTATAAAATTATTTACATTTTTGTGCGATTATTAACTAACACAATAGAAATATCCACCCAGTGTTGTGAAGTGCATATGAGTGGACTCAAAACACTATGCCAGTTGTCCTTCCCTGTTTCTTCCTGGTATTAAGACGAAATACACCTGGATTGTAAGACAATCGATATATCCAAGTATGAGAATTGAAAAGGAAACGAACAAAAACAAATATAATATCTTTGTGTTTGCTTATTTCCATGGTCGTATCGTACGTTGGTTAGTCAGAAATAATTGCATTGCCCATGTATTTATCCCCATGGAACAGTATTGAATCAGAAACGGCACACTAATTATAATTATTTAGTTCAAGGTTAAACTGTGACATGGAGAATTCCAAACTCGGTACCCAGGGTTTCTTAGCATAACAACCCAATTCCGGCATCAATTATGGAAGGACAATTAGATGCTCTAATTTTTACTGAATGTACTTATACCGTAACTTCGGGTTTTGACTTTCTACCGGTCATCCTACATGGCACAGAAAATAATTGAACTCCTATCATTTCAGTAGTCCAAGTTTTCAAAAGAAACCCGAAGAACTGAATATTGGAGCTGAAAACGTTACTTCCCCTGCCCCTGCCCTGACCCGATATGTAGAGTAGTAGGATACAATTAAATTTAAATATTTTGTATTTATTCCTTGCTGTTTTCGTACTTGGCTCAGTGACCTTGACTTGAATTTTGATGATTGACTATTCATGAATTTAAAGTGTTACTTCTGTAGGTTGGGTAGTCATGTGAGGGGATGGAAATTGGAGGTTGGCTTATTTACTCAGAGTGAAGGACGTAGAGGAGTTTGATTGCATAGTCAATACAAATCTCAGATCACAGTATCATTGCAAATTCTGACTAATTCTTTTTTTCAAAACTAAAATATCTCCCGGTATTAGTACTCACGAATTTTTATTGCACTCATACTAGTGCAAATTTGCCCATTAGTATGGTATACATTGACTAACATTAGCAAGCTCATGAATCTTATCAATATTCTCACAGAAAGCGTGGTTAGTATTTAGTAGTCATTAATTAATTGGATCACTCTAAGGAAACATTTCTGCAATTAAAGTTGAACTTTTCCTGCAATTTCGCAATGAAATTAACTATTCCATATTTTAATGTGTAATAAGTTGTAATCGACAGACACAATTACTGTCCTTAATTTATAAAGTCTGTTGTGTCCAGGAAAAGCATCCAGATTTTTTCTTGCCATTTCATAATAAAATTAGCAAAGCAGTAGGTGCTGTTGCAATTATGGCATTAGTTAATTAATTAATTTGTATGGAGCAGTGGTGGTTCCTTTGGATTTTTCTGAGTCACATTTCGCAATAAGTCGGCTTCACAACACCAGCATATATATTGACGATGCGAATTGCGAATGCCACGTGTCACAAATTTTGTGAATTCCAAAAATGTCCATGAATTGTCAACTTCCTAGATGACACATTGAGACTCATAGATCGGAATCAATCACATGTGTCATCATCAGTGTCTGATCTTCTCTTATTATCTAATTACTTATGTAACTGAATTTATCCGGATTTGATTACTCTGTTTGTGTGCATGTGCAGAGTTTGCATGTATTCTATGTTTGCGTGTCTCCACGCTATCTGAATATTGAAATAATAAAGGTAAACATTACATAGGGACTGGTACTGGTGTATATGGAATTTAATTTACCACAGTTTGCTTGTGTGAAGGTATTGATTGATTTTTGCTATTTATAAGTCAGAAAATATACACACTCTTGGCCAGGTTGGTTTTGGATTTAGTAGGCTGACAACGACCGGGAGGATTTTGACATAAAAGCGAAACGTTCCAGTGATAAACGTTCATTCTAGGTTAACAGTAGAAAATATTAACTAAGTCAATCCAGATATGAACTTTGTGCTCGTGGCGTGCTTTGACAAACTTGCATTTTTGCTGTACTGCAGTGTTCTCAGCAATCCGGGATTTCCTAGTAACCAGTAACCAATATGTCGTAGAACAAGAACTTTGCATCATATCGCACTTAGTAGTACAATTTGTCTTTGAAATTTATCAGTTGACTGTCACGTTCCACGTTGCGGAGACCATATTCTATTCTTTACATACACAAACACTTGGTCCAAATTGTAAAACCAGACATTGACTTTTGAATTAATTATGTGTGAACGGACTAACAATACATACAAGTAGCAGAGATCAGTTTGACGCGGTCACGGTGCGGTTCTACTTCTACATACGTGGGAGAAAAACATACAACGAAAAGCGAAGGGAAACTTGAGAAAATGAAAAACGAGCCATGAATAATTCAAGGAGAACTTGTAAAAAAGATTTTGTTAAAACATTGAAGTTAAAAGTTGAAAGTGTTAGCATGGAGTGTACAAGTACAGTATCTCAAGTTTTTAAAACAAATTATTCTCTCCAGAAAAATAAAGAAAGAAGGATTCGGAACGGAACTGGAAGTCAGTGATGTTTGGTGAAATATAGTTTTAATTCTACTTGAACACGTGGAGTCAACATCGTCAGAAAAAAGTTTGACATTTTTTATTAATAAATGCAGTAACAGGTTAGTATTATGCTGACTAGCCATGTTCAGGGTTAGATTCCTGGGGCACACACATTTTGAATCCTCTGGTCTTTGAACAGGTTCTATTAATTGTTATTGGAAAAAACTTGCTGTACACCTGAAAACCAATTTAGGAAACCAGTAATCGAATAATTTTCCCACTTTATTTTTCTAAATATTCAAGGACGTCAGAACTGAAGTTTAGGGTTTCGGTCCAGTCCGTCAACACATATCACATATGGCATTTTGCCCATGTCGGGCCCGTATGCATATTTTATGATGAGCAGGGAAATGTGTCCGGATGTTAATGTTGAATGAATCGACGATCCATCCATCATCATTTCTGTCTGTCTGTCGGTCTATTTATCGTCTGTGAGATCGACCAGAAATTATTTATTTATACCGGCATGACCTAACTATTGAACCAACGTCATGGTCGTTCCTTCTCTATTTTTAGCCCCGTGTGGCTGGAAAAATAATGAGTTCAATTATCCAGGATAATAGAGACGCGTGCAAATTTTTTTCTTCCGGGATTACAGACAGTCGACAGTCCTTGACATCTCACAAGTTATGAGTTCAATTTCTTGTATGGACAAGGTTTCCGTCAATATATCAAAAAGGTTTTCTACTTATTATTACGGGTACCTGCCCTAGGCCAAATGGAAAAGCACCCATTTTCTTGTTTGAAATTGGGGAATGTATAGATTATTAAAATTGCCAATTAACGGATCGTTTAATTAATATTAACAATTAAGGACAGTGACCGATTTATTTGACGTTCTTTCTCGGTCATTCACGTCTTTTCTAATTCAAGATTAATTTTATTTTGACCATTGCTTCCACGGAAGCTAACTTTTTTTAGATTATACGATTGATTACAAGCAGATGGCTATGGATAACCAGTCACGTATGGACTCAATTATTTAAGTCCTACTTGCTATTAGCGGGACATGAAACACGTGAATAAAAATGAATCGTGAAAATACGTTTACACTTTCAAGTTCCAAAGTCTAACTCTAAAGTCTGAAGACGATTGAACGATTGAATTGTAGTTGTGTCTACTTGCTAATATACTAAGCAAACAAAAGATTAAATTGTCAAATTAATCCGCAAGGGTAAGAATCTTAGAACCTCGTGAGGCAATAAATTCGGTCAACACGATGGCTTCTTGAATTAACAACATACTGGCATATTTATTTGACTAGGTATATGTTTTTGACTTTAATGCCCTTCTCGATTGACCTTTTTGAAATTTTGTGTGATGATGTCGGACGGGACCTTCCTTAGGATGGCTGGACGAAACTAAAGGGTTCCAATACTATGTATTAAATCTTTTCTGAAACGAGGTGACAAAGAATTCTGATCATCAGGATAACGGGTGCTGGTTTTTTGAGACAAGGTCCCGTTCGGCGTCATTGGGACGGATACCATCAAACAAAAATTCTGAACGGTCAGATAGGCAGGTAAATTGAAGACGTAAAGTCAATAAACTTCATATCAATCTCCATGACAGTTTGTTTTAGCACCTGCACTTAAGGACAGTGGATTACAGCAAACCCGCCAATCTGATTTGGTGCTTGACGTCAATGATGAAGCTATTTCGGGTTTGTTTTCATACCTGGGCTCGCTTAATTGTCGTTTCGTATTCTATTTCATGGCCTAGAGATATACTGACCAAAACAGGAGATTTTTTTTTCATCTGTATTTACTTGATTCAATTTTCTTCTACATTTACCTTCAGTGCTGACCCCATGGTATGTGAAGGTCAAAGACGTGAAGGTCGACCTTGGTGTCAGCTAAGCTCGTCCAGTCTTAGACAGCAATCCAATAGCAGAACTGGCGAAGTGGTCGATAGTAAACAATAGTTAATGAGGCTAGCTGCAGTCGAGACACCATAACTGCTCCGTAATGAACTGTTAGACATTAGAACGATTTCATGCAGACATACTTTAGAGCATTCGCCAACGTTTCGTGAAGTCCCGCTGTGTTGTGCTTGTCTGGTTGTGTCATATCATTCAAAATCAACATAAGTTTGTTCGTAGAGTGTGTGGAAAACGTAAGACAATCTAAAGATTGCATTTCCAAACAATAACGACAATTAAAAACGAACGAACAACAAGAGTCTACGGTTAAAGCTAATTTTTTGGGTTGGCAGCTGAAAGAAGCCTTCTTGTATGTAATCAGTTCTTATCTGTAAGCAAAATTTCAAGCAAGTTCGATGGGTGTTCTCCAGAAACCATTAAATCTCATACGGGAAGATACACGTTCTCCACTTTCATCTGTCATTTCAGCAATGGAATTACATAATGACATTTAGGCTTAAATTTATTGAAGTTTTTAATCCACAAGTTTTGGAAGACGTAAGAATGTTATGACGCACACTTAAATGTTGAGTATGGGAGGTGGATAAAAATAAAAGCATTTCTTTACATAAACAATGCTTGCCTGGCTGTGAATAATATTTACCCGGGTAGCATTTTGAGTACTTTGTTTTGTAGTTGTAAACCCAAAGCGTTGAAATACTATTATTATGAGATGTTAACCCGGGTAAGGATAGATGTACACAAAAAGTCTGAAGCCGGAGGAAACCAAACCATAATTTTGAACTTAATGGTGTGAAGTAAAAGTATGTAACAGTAAGAGTTTCCTCAGCCAACCTCAGAGTCAAGAATATGTGTTTTTAACGGCTTTGTGTATTTGCATGGCCATTACTCGAAATCCCATTAGATCCCCCATGGTAAAATCCATACCTTATGTTACAGTCTACAGTTATTTTCAGTGTGCGTACGCCATACCTATTTTATATTTTCCATAAATTTCATATCAACCGCAACATATAAATATATTTTATGCACCTACATTTGGAAACGACACAGTTAACATGGATTTAAGTTTAGGAGTTAAATTTTGCTAGCTTTTGTGAACTTGTCTTCATATTTCCTTTCCAATGCATGATGTGGATGGGAATTATGACTCCACATTCATTTTCAAACTTATCTCTGCCAAAATATTTTTATGATGAATGTTATCAAGTGTTGAAGTGGAAGTGTAACAGGATTTCGGAGTTAGGATACAAGGAAGAGCTGGATATTGTAAAATATATGTAAGAGAAAGTTTTGCTAATTAAAGCCCAAGTTGTCACTTTTCTCTTGACAAGCTTCTAAGGAATGAGTAAAAGTTCATCCAGGCTGTTGGCATTGTTTTCCATTTACAAAATCTAGCTCGTTCTTGCTACCACGAGTGGTTTCTCATGAAAGTCTCACACTGGATGACAAATTTTAGTATTATAGAAAATGCAAACTTCTTCATAACTCTGGGAGAAAATGAATTAAGAAATAATTTTGAGGTTTTCTGCCAACCGAGAGAGTTAATCTGTTGTTAATTGTACTAATGAAGTCGGAGGACTTGGCTACTGTTATAACTTGAGTTTAATCATTCCTCCAACATAATTATTCTAACTTTACTTGGCTTCATGTCCATGCATCTCTGGCTTTCCATATTTTACACAGGAGGTCCGGATAGTTTGACAATTAAATTAGGTCCAATTAAAGAACTACTTTATTAAACAAAATGTCTCTACGAATTCCAAACTTCTTAGAAGTTAAAAATAAGATATATGGGCATTTCCCTCAAAAACTACATTTACATTGTGCACCCAGCTTGGCTCGAAAACCCAACCAGAGAGGCCACGATAGGTACGCTTGTTTATAACAGTTGATTCTGAATAGTTTGGCGGATTAAAAAACCCTTGCTTTGTATAACAAATATTCTGACAACCTGTGTATTCATTTTCCTTTCCAGATTTACTAATCCTGGACCAGATCTAATTTTTAAATGACAAGTCATTTTCTCTGTTCTAAGAAAATCTTCTCTTTTTTTTGTAAATTTGTCTTTTTTCTGCGATGTATTTTTGAAATTGCATTTCCTGGTCTAAAAATTCCTCAATCAAGACAAGTGACAAGGGTGTTACTGTGATTGAGTAACTTGAAACTTATTCGCAGTTGGATTGCTCTTAGAACGCGTATTTGTATTGAAGTCTTTGAATGTAATGTGGAAACTCTGAATACGTGCGTGTCAATCGTACAAGTCGGCGCCACAACCTGCTGCCAATATGTTTTTCGCTATTGCGTTAGTCCTTCGAACTACATTATATATTGCAAACTTAAAGGAAATTAATTTTCTTTCCTTAGTGGGTAATTGTGGTTTAAGTAATCATTTGTGGGAAGGAAACTAGGAATTTGAACTCAATATGTCGCAAATATTTGCAATCTTCATACAAGGTGTTTCATAACTAACTTCTAGACTTCGAAGCGACTATGTTCGATAGAATCAGGTGATAGAAGACGGAAGCAGGCTTCACAATAAATTGACGTAGAATTTACGACAACACCAGTGGAATTCATCTTTGCGAAATATTTTTCAGGAATTACATTGTCAGCGTGGTTCTGATATGTCCTGGGTTAACTACATGATAAATAAGTTTTGAACCACCCTGTAGGTTGTAAAATCATGATGACGTCGGTTGAAAACTTCATTAATAATACATGAGAAGAGACGTATCGTGTGGTTTGAAATCATTGGTTGCGTCGTTTCATATTCTCTCCAGTTTCTTCCCCATTCTCACGGTTCGACAGCCTTGATTAATTCATGTGACAAATATTCCTCTTCTCATTTCGTGGAAGGACTACTCATTATGCCAAATCCCGACAAGACTTCTTGAGCATGAGTACATCTCATCCAAATCCAAATTCTTCTAGTCTCATCAAGATCCACGACCAAAGCTAAAACTTCCACCCATCCACGTCCCAAATATTTAATTTACAAGGCTAGACAGCAGACTGTCTGTGCATCATAAAAAATAAAATACTAGTCCTTTTCCAACCCTAGTTTTTTAATAGGATTGTAAAATTGTTATTTATATATTTCTCCACTTTCCGGATTAGACCTCTGATGTCAGAGAAATAACAAGTTGTTTATCTTTTCATTGATCCCGGGGTGGTAAAATGATGTCAATATTACAATGAAACACCCAAGGTCTTAAACACATAGCTTGTGCAGCATTCTAACCTACTCAACCTTATAACTCTTATGGTAAACTTCCGATGATGATGGATTCGTACACAACCCACAGGTCACGAGGTCACTATTGTTTTTGAACAGACATCAGTGTATTATTTGGTATTGAACATGAGTATTTCTGCCATCGGTAGAACCAATACATTATATATAAAATAACCGCTAATGTTATGACACCACAAAATCCAATCTGATAGATAAACTAAACGCCTTGAACTTGAGCAGATTATAAATCAAAAGAAACGAACAAGCCGAACTGTAACCACAATAAGTAATTTCAATGGAAATGATAAGATTTCTTATTTCGCAGTACTAACGTCATTTCAGTTTGACAATTCCCGTCAAGTCAGCGTTGCCTACACAGATTTACGGTCACTAGAAATTTGGAAAGACTGCTAATTTTCTGGTGTCCCGGAAATTAAGACGATAATTACTATGTTTGGTTTCTTCAATAAACTTAAATTACTAATAACCTTAATTCTTGCAGTGACTTGTTCTTGAGAGAAATTGTGAGTTAAGTTAGTCGTGGCAACATAGTGCCGTAGCTAAATTACACCCAATAATAATAATCTCAGATCTGGTGACCAAGAGTGCAGTTGAACCAAAATCAGTAAATAGATAAGGCTTTCGGTGAATTAATTTTATATTCAATAGTTGTTTGTGTAAATGGAACCCTATTCTTTGTCGATTTCTTTCTGACTTTAATAAAACGCTAATATCGTTGCTGTTTTCTTTAATCGAAACAATAAAATATGTAAATACATATTATTATTCGGAACAGAACATGTCCCATTACCTCGCTGTACATCAAAATTCGACCTCAAAAAAATAAATACCATTGGTTCAGGTAGGTACAGGGTGGTTCAAAACTTCCTGCTCTAACTAAGTCTGTTAGGGAGAGTGGAAGTTAAAGTCAAATTGTAACACGGACTTTACAGAATTGCTAAGGTCGTGCGACATGTACTTATCAGGGAATTTAAACTAAACAAAATGCATCAAAAAGATGCAATTGAGATTAAATTCCCGACAAAATGTACTTATCTTTTTCTGAAAGTGTCGGTAATAGTTTTGTACCGCCATGTACAATCGGTATCTCACATACATGCATTATTTAAGTTGCAAAGGAGAAATCCAATTAAATCAAACCACCAACTAAAGTCTCTGGATGAAAGTTTAGAAGTTTTTTCATAAAACAGAGTCCATTGGCCCACTGTGCTGTCTCTGTAACTTTTCGTGGATGTATTGTTGTGTGTGGTCGTAGTTTCACCACACACAACGTGAACAAAGTGAAAGCACGACTTTCTCCAAGCTGGGCCAATACAAAAACTTTTCTTCTCCTAGTCCCAGTCCTATTTTAGCTTTAACAAGGTTGTATTTATGTTATGTATGTGTGGGTGTACGTTTTCATATTATAGAATGGGGCAGAAGAGTCTTTAGGGATTTGTATTGTGTACAATATGAACTTCAATCTTCCCAGGGAGTTTAGACTGAATTGGAAATGTTGTCATTCAGTCGTCTAATCTGAAAATTACTTACCTGCGCCCAAACCGAGAATGGGCACTGGACCAATCAGTCTATTCAATACTCCTGATTAAATTAGAATCCCAATGTTGTCGTAAATCGATTGTAGAATTGTTGATTCAAAGCATTCTACCTTTTCAGTCCACTTATTGGCTTCAATTTAACCCATACCTACTTGTTATCTTGGGGTTTCAATCCCTTGAGCACTCGTGGTTCTGAATGTGGCTGATATTCCTTGAGTTAGTATTTCTTCGTTCTATGCTACTCCAAAAATATAAGCAGCAAATTGTGATTAACATGAATGTTACTTTATTTCAATTTTAATTAATTTCATTTTTTGTAAATTTTTTAGAGAACAAGTCTCTTCATCTTCGACACACCACGTGGTCTCTCGTCACAATTTGTTTTGTAATCAATCGATAATTTTAATGCTCACCTTCAAACCAGTCGGAATTAACTGGTGAGAAAATCCTGATCCAATCATTACCACGAAGCTCGTATTCTTCAACGTTCCTACAATAGTCTAGTCATTCTTACGACGGCGACGTCGAGAATTCCGCGAAAGTGAGCAGATTAATCATCATGGCAGAGTCTGATGGGGAAGATGAAGTAAATATTTATTTCCCATTATCATCAGTTGTCATCTCTTGACAATTAAATATGCAGGGCTTAACATAAACTACTCTAATTTCTTTTTTTGATTTCTTTCCAGTCATTCCACGATGCCATGGAGTATCTTCCCAAGTAAGTCGTCATTCCAATAATATTTTCTTTCCCACGGATTCGTTGTTTATAAAAATTATGCAAAGTCGTCACATTCCTGTCAATGGTGATTCTATGAAATAGTTGGGATAAACGACCTCCGATTGGTATTGGTCCAATTTGACTATATCAGTTAAAATTAAATTTATCCAACTTTATTTTGTGCAAGTACGTATGATTCAGTCCAAGTCAGACAGTCGATGGATAGACGGGTATAGAATTTCGTAAATTTTCCAGACGCTCCAGAACTTGGCATTCATTCCTGTCTGGTTTTAGAATTCTTTGATCTTCCAAAACAGCCCATCAGTTCATTGATTGAAGTGCGACGTGATATCTTGTCTTTATTTTCAAGTCCGGTTCCTAGGTCCGAGTCGCACCAGAAAAACACCTGTCATATCCTCCCAAAATGATATTTGTCGCCAAAATTTGGAGTGGTCCGACGGATGTTTTGACTAAGTCCTTGTATTTTTGACCCTATATAATGAAGTGCTCTGGACGCTTGGAATCATACCTGTCCTGGTTTTTCGACCCTAGCTGAGAATTCGCGATTCTGATATTTTTTCACTTATTTACATTATCAACCGCTCACTTTGTCTCCTTTTCCCCCAAATTTAAACGCCATGCTCACATTCGTCTGCTTCAGATATGGTATCATTCGTTGGTACAAACGAAACGATGAGTTATACGGCCAAAAAATTAGATATGATTTAGTGGAACCTGTTAGCCGTCGTTCAAAAAGCACTTTTTATACCCGTGATTGTGATGTCATATTGATACTTGGATTTCCAGGGTACCCTCAAAATACTTATTATTTTTTTCAAAGATTTGTAGCCCGTAGTCTTGTTTAATTGCTCTTTGTTAAATTCTAAAACAAATTTTATTTATTTTACAGGCCCGAGAGAATGGAATTGGAAAATTGCATTGATGAAGCCAAAGTAGCTCTCGATTTGTTTATGAACAACCGTTTCGATGAAGCCAAGGCCATTCTCAGACCTCGGTAAGTAAACTCATCCTTTCTTTGCGGCCTTACAACACGAGACAGTTATCGTTTAAAATAATTGCGAATTTAAATCGACTTCCAAAGTCGATTTAAGGTGAATGGATTTACCATAGCGATAGCTGCTAAAAAAAGTAGCATTTCATTAGCGAGAACTTCAAATTCATGTACATTTTGTTCAGAACGTTAGTGCACACTCTCAACCCAAGAACAGTTAGTTTTTATTTGCCGCCACTACCTATTCTGCGTTACTATTATGGTTGCCGAATCGTGCGTGTGTGCGGCACAAGAAGCCGCTTCATGTATTTAAACTGAAAACATCAAAATTACAAGGTTTGAACGTAGGACAAGATCATTCAAACATTGGTCATTTTTAGAACATTCCTGACCTTTAACTCGGATCATGTGTTTTATGATGTAATGTTAACGATAAGAGCAGAATCACTTCAAAATTAGACTCCATAAAGCGTAATGCCGTCAATTGAATCTCTAAACTCATTGCAGTTGAGGTCAGCATGACGCTATAACCGACAGCGTCTAGTCTTGTTAAGTTCGTGGTCTTCGAGTACGGGAATACGTAGTCAATTCATTCAGAGTACAAAATGTGATCACTCTCATTACAATTTTTTTTACCAAGTTCTCTCATTACACAGTTTGTTGACACTGAAATTGAAGACTATGATATGACAGGGCTTTATTTTGTAAAATAATTTTACGCACATCATTCGAAAGCTCCGAGAGATTCATTTTCTTGGTTATTTGACCTGGTAGTTTTACTCTTACATCATAATGTGCAAATAATGATGGTGTGTTGGAAAATAGACGACGTAACTGATCAGCTTAAAATTTACGCAGCATCAGAAATATAGATACATGCGAGTGTTTACAATTATTTGATCTTTTTCAGAGGCGTGACTTTCCGTGCAAATTTTTTACATGCATTGCATGATTACTTTACTGATGTTTTAGACGCATATCACATAATTTCTGAAAATAGACGTCGAATTTTTACTAACATTGACTATTGAATGCATTGTCATAAGCAATATTGAATATTGATAGACTTGGGAGTAAAAAATCAAAATCGTGATGAGATGAGGGTCTAAGAAATTGAATTGATTTTCCCCTAGGTCTCGCGATAGCATGTATCATGCCTTGGGAACTGGAGTATTTCAATTTCTGGAGGCTGTGATGACATTTGAGCCTGTGAGTTTAGAATAGTTTCATCTAAAAACTGTATAGAGTTTCACTTCCCTACTTTTTCCCTTCTTGATAAACCTGTAATTGAATTTTGTTTGAATGTGAAACTGATATTGAAGGGATATGAGTAAGTAAGGTGGTAAGGAGGAAGGATAGATTGAATAATTGAATTGGTATTTATAGCTAAAAATTGAAGAAGCTGTAAGAGTGTTGGAAGACTCCGTGGACGTTTGTAATAAATCCAGAAAAAAGAGTTCTATGTACGAGGCCATTGGGAAAATGGTACGAAGACCGAATTATGACGCACTCAGCGAAGGTACACATGCATTTTGTTCTCTAACGTTCCCATGTAGTACTAGTAAACCTTCTCCAATTTCTCCCAGACGATTTTATAATCCAAAAAATTTCGGAACGACACTAGTGGAAAGGGGAAGGGCGTCTCAAAATAATAAATTGTCATTCTCAATGTAGTTCCATTGAAAGTGAAACGCTCGTACTTTCTATAGTACATAAGGTTCATCGTAAAAAAAAAGTTTACAAGTCCAAATCGTTCTCCTAAGAATAAGCCAAGCAATTTGTTTCACTCCTCATCCAATATTTTCTTATAAGATTTGACAAATACAATATTCTTTGAGAATCCAAATTGTACGTATTCTTTTCTAGGACTATACTATTTTATTATTGCGAAATAGTCCCACATTTTGAAAAAAAAATAACGATTAAAAATTTTAGTTTTTGAACTGTTCAGGGAGAAAAACAAGTAAAATAATTGCTATTATTTATGTTAGAAAATTTTAGGAAGAGTAGATACCAGAATACTGTGCAAAATGAAGTTCTCATAGTGAATGAACGTTGTAGGTGTCACACTCCTGATCTGATATAAATTTTGCGTCAAAACAAACAAGTTTGTTCTGAAACTAAATTCTAAATTCGATGAGGTGATTGCTTGTCATGTCATCAACCTACGTCACGTTCTTGCTCTTATTTTGCAGATAGTTGTGTAGACTTTGAATATTTCCTTCCCAACCCTGTTTCGTCATGATTTTCATTTCGTACATAATAATATTTTAGATGAGATCCATGCTGAGCTTTGCTACGCAGAATGTCTACTCCTCCGTGCAGCCTTAGCATTCATGGAGGACGAAAATATGTTGAGCTTTGTTCGAGGTGGTCTAAAAATGAGAGCATGCTTGCAAGCATATCGGTGAGAAATCAAATGCTTCTGACCTTTTACATTATAATTGCTTTTCCATCAGACTAAGTTCTTCTTGATGGAAATGGAAGGAGGAAGACTTTCGATTAAGAGAGAAAATAGAGATCACTTCTTCTTTCCCTTATAAGAAATCTATTCCTACTTTCTTTGTTAATACTCAAAACGTTGTCTTTTCCAAGAGACTGGAAGAGGCAGCGGCTCAATTTGTTAAAAACACATGATTTCATTAATTCTGAATATTTTTTCTTTCTTCTAATTCCTCACTCAGGGAATGTTGGAGTATTCTAAGGCATCGCAATTGGGAAGAAACCAGGCATAAAAGCCATTTTGAAAGTGGGACTAGAATGGGTATTGGGGCGTATAACTTGGTACGAATTACTCAACTTCTTTCAGAAAAATATTCGATTCTCAATTTTAGTAACTAATTTCAAAAACAAGGTCCCTCATAACATTTTGTTGTGCTGCAGCTGATTCTGGGGTTTCCCAGAAAATATTCGGCCTGTGCTTCTCTATCTAGTAGAATAATTTTGTTTTTCATCAAAATCCCTGCCTTCGTGCATATTCAATAGGACTGGAGTCCAAATTAAATTCTCTGCAAAATTTACAACTCACATTTGAGTTTTTACTATCAACTAATTGGGCCATAGTTGCTATTGACGCACAGTATTGAAGGACCTTGTATATTTAAGATGCCGTAAAACTTCTAATAATACCACAGGTAGTATTAGTATTAGGGATGCACCGGATAGTCGCATCCGGCCATCGACCGGATACCGGATATCCGGCCGACTTTTCCGGACTTTTATTTGAAGTTTTATGGCAGAATATTTCCAAAAAATTTAAATTTGCAGCATATATACTTTGACCAAAAACTTGAACACATTTTTCAGATGATATCCCTGCTTCCAGCTCGTATTATGAAAATCCTGGAATTCATTGGATTTTCTGGAAGCAGAGTGAGTAAAAATTTCAAGTCAAAAAAAGATTGTTATGTAAGCATTTTAATTTGACATTCGTGTGCCCTACTACATCTGTCTTTTTCTAAATTTTCTTGACTAACTTTTGCTCAACGAATGACTAAAGGACGATTGTAAGGTACTTGTACAAAACTCAATTCCATCCTATTTAAATTTTCAATTCCATGTTTTATCACTTGTTATTTTTATTTTTTTTAAATCGTAATCACGGCCAATCACGACCACGATGTAGTTTTACTTATCACTAATTCCTTACTTATTTAAGTTATTTAGTGCAGTGCCTGTTGTAGCTTTAGTCATATGTAGCACAATTTTTAATTATTTCGGGTAGTTCTCGGCACGAACCCAATTCAGATTTCGCAAATCTTACGTTTTTTGATTTGTGATTTGGTGAATCCACTTTTTTCGGACTCCAATTAAAAAATACGAGTCCGACCGAAACGAGATTCTGAATTTACAATTAGTTTGGTCTTTAGACAGATTCGAAGGAATCGGACTCAGACCAAAGTCGAATTTGTGCCGAGTACTAATTTTGGTTATTGAAATATGAGTTGCTCTGCATGGCGATTTTTACTATCCAAGCTTCTATAGAACTGCAATTAACAATGATTGATTTTGCTTTGCTTTTGAGTGAATTAGCAAACTCTCTCTATATTTGTACTCCCATT
The DNA here is from genome assembly GCA_034694305.1 of Protaphorura glebata. NCBI lineage: Eukaryota > Metazoa > Arthropoda > Collembola > Poduromorpha > Onychiuridae > Protaphorura > Protaphorura glebata. The sequence goes on along the minus strand of JAQFYE010000256.1, from coordinate 17,776 downwards.
AACCAACTTCTCGTTTAATCGAACTAAATTAATACAAAGGCATTGGATTGATTATTTGTCGAGATTTCTTAAAATGAATTAATTTTCATTACACACATTTCGTGAGTTTGATATATAGAGAGTTAATTGCCGTAAATTCTTATAATTTTTGATAGTAATGCTTGCTAATTGCTACTTGCTTCTACGACAAATACAAATGAACTAGTCCGCTAGTAACACCCTATTTATGAATATTTTACAGGAGACTGGGATTGATCAGTTGCTCCTTGGAAATAAATTAAATGGATCTCTCCGACAAGTATTATGTGCCATGGTTCTTCTAGGGTTTAATCTATTCGTAAGCTACGTCCTGGGTTACGGGGATGGAGATTTAGAGTTGTGTAACCAGATTATTTCGAATCAACTCTCGGTGAGTGAAACGATTTATTTCCAATTTAATCCGACCGAAACAAAATTATAATTTACCACATGCCTAGAACAGAAATTAACCTCACGATGAATGTATTTCACAGTTATATCCCAATGGGATTTGGTATCCATTCTTCAAGGGAAGACTAGAATACGTGCAGGGACATATTAGGAAGGCAATTGAATTTTACACACTTGCCTGGCAATCACAAAAAGAATGGATTCAGTAAGTTTATTACCACTTTTGAACATAAATTTAATAAAATGTTACCAAAATCTTACTGTCAAAATTATTTTAGGTTTCATCATTTGTGCTACTGGGAGTTGATGTTTTGCAACAGGTAAGCAAACTGATAAAGTAACAGTGACCTTCCATAGGCCAAATGGATTGATAGTAACATTTCCCTTGTATGATTGACGTTTATTTACGTCAAATGTCAATTATTGAGAGTATTTGGAATAGAAGCATATTTTTTTTTATCCGTTGTTCGATTTCTGTATAGTTTTGTGATGGATTGGTGCTCAGCCAGGGACTTTGCTGATTTGTTATTACACGAAAGCCGGTGGTCGAAAGCTATTTATGGCTACCAGAAAGCTTCTTTCATGTGTATGATGCAGGAGAATCTTGGGAATGAGGAGAAAGAGGAGCTGGATCAGCTTTTCCGGTAAGGACTTTCCCCGGGTAGTGGTAGTAGTATTTTACCCGGGTGGAGTGAATGATATAGAATGTGTGCTTGCGTAGTATAAGGAATGCCTTTTGTCGCTGTAGTTGAAACAGAAGATTTGTGATTGACTAAATGGCGGGTTGATGTGGAGGTTGTGTGTTTGTAATTAAATCCTGATGATTCTCCTTCTAACTCTATACTCTCTTGTGTCTTTTCTTCTCTCTGTAGTGATATTCCAAAGTGGAAACAACGAATAGCCGGGAAATCGATTCCGCTCGAGAAATTCATTGTGAAGAAATGTGAACGGTTCTTCAACCAAGGACATAAACTAGTACTCCCCGCCTTGGAACTCATTTACCTTTGGAACGGATTCAAGATTCTTGGCAAACAAGCTGAGTTGGTTCAGCCATTGCTATTACTCGTCGAGAAACACATTAAGCAAGTGGAGAGAGAAAGAGGTAATCCAACCGACCCAACTCTCACTTCCACTTTCTCCAAAAAACCAAAAACATTCTCATTCTCAGCTTACTAGTCCTTCTCCACCACTTTTCAGGGCAGTTCAGAAATAATCCCACTTTTTTTTAACTTTCTCAAAAACTAAAAATAATCTCACTCCCACTCCCAGTCCACTGTCTTTAGTATTCATAAGTAATGTCGTCTTTTGTTAACTTCTCGTACCTTGTAATATAACCGAAAGGAAGCCCCTAATTACTACGCTATGGCGAGGGTTTGATTTCCCTAGCAGACAATGTCTGGCTTAATGAAGAATGATTGCTTTAGAGTGGGTTTTCTCAGCTATAACTACTAGGGATGCCTTTCCTAATCCAGAAATCCCTATTTTATACTAAAATTACTAGGTTTCATTCTGATTCAGCATTCATTTTGAGGGCCGTTCATAAATAGCGTCAGTTTCTAACTTTCTACTTTCTCGAAACCAAAATCTCTTCTCTTTTGTTTTACAGAAAGCAGTGCAAACTATGCAGACAACAAGGCTCTTCTTCTGCTTCTCAGAGGAATGTGTTTCAAACATGTTCATAATCCAGGGCCAGCAGAGGAATCCTTCAAAAAATTAATAGCCCTGGAAAAGGAACTCGTGGTGGATACGTATCTTGTGCCATACGCCACATATGAGCTTGGGATAATGCAATGGGCTGAAGGAAGTAAAGAATTGGCGGCCACCACTTTGGAGAGTGCCAAGTAAGTCGGGTTTTATTTGAGTACAGGGAATTATGGAACTAATCAACCATTTTTAACGATTTTCTCAACCTGGTCACAATACGACCTTGGTGCTATTAAATCCATTTTTTTCTTAATTTCAGGAATAACTACAAGGGCTACGCACTTGAGTCAAGACTGCATTTCCGAATACATTCTGCACTGGCCGATCTAAAAGCGGCTAGAAAACGAGACAATCCGTCCTTCTCTAAAATTTCCTCTGATACAAATAACATGCATCGGAAGACAATCCCAATTTAGAAATTATCAACTAATGAGACGGCGGCGTTTCCCAAGAAATCATTACTTAATTTCATTGCTGAGGAGAGTCAAGCCGTCTGCCGACGACTGTTGTGATAGGACCACTCACATTAAATCTCAATTTTGAAAAAACATACTTCGTAATCGTGATTGTAGCTCAACACAAGAGGACTCAACTTTTACTTTAATTTTACGGTCGAAATACATTACATTCTCACGTCCACCAAATCCGATGGACAATTTACTTGAAAAACAAGAATTCGTCTTTCGGGCATCTTACTTCCTATTATGTATTAAAAATTAAACTAATAAATAACCTGAACTGGAGTTTTATAGACTAAATAGTACATGTCGTTTAGGTCAAGCAGTCACCATAAAAATAAGAACCGTCATTGTGAATATTTATTAGACACGATACAGATAGAAGGTTTGAGTGATCTTTTAATAATTATAAATAATTAATTAGACTATGAGGGTATGCCTTATGGGATTCGTGTTTAATGATTATTTTCTTGTGCCAGGAAATTAAAGTGTGCACGTTCGCACATGGACTTAAATCTTTGAAATAATGTATTACAAAAAGCAGCTGTTCTTCTGTCCTAGATTTTATAGTGTATCCTGGTTGGACACAAAAAATGCAAATAGAGTGATTTATAGGATTCTAATGCAAATTAATGTGATTGAAGGATGATGCAAACGATTTCCTTGTTTCATGATATACAACCTCATTTATTGTGAATGCCTTAAACACTTGAAAGTGGTAGATGAAATAAAAAATAATAGTCAAATTACAAATTGTTTGAATTTTGAACTTGATCTGTGAATTTACATTTTTTTGTTTCTTTGCTTGTCTTGACGGCAATTATTCAGCCAAATCGCACTTTCCCGGTATTTCCAGAGAGTTGTCCAAATAAACTTAACGTCACAGATCATTGGAACCCCGACCATTTGAACGATGTTGGTATTGACAGTAATCCTGAGCAATTCGCCCGATTACTACAGACAGAATTCCAGGAAGCATTTGGGTTATTCAAGACTGACCAGAGTTTCCAAATATCAAAGGACCTCCCTATTACTTCCTCTTTGGAGTCTGGGATTTTCATAGAAATTAATTGATTCCGTCGTCTATATTTTTTGGCAAATGACTTTGTACCATGCCCAGTAATGGAATCTTGGCATCAACATTTTGGGAGAGTTTAGTTAATCCTGCAATATATTTTCGCGATTACCCTCGGAGTTCTGGACTCTGACAAGACAACTGAACCGCAACACCTGTCACCCCAATAACATCTGTTTTCATCAAACCGGAACAATAGGATTTCAGCAAATATCTTTGCAGTAATTATCGTTTCTAGGAAATATCTTTCAAATGCTTCCTAATTACGAAAAATACTGCATTCACCTAAAGTGGGTCCTAAAATTCTATTTAACTTATTCTTTTGGTAAGAAAACGAAAAACCTTCACCTTCTTTTTTTTAACTTAAAATGTCTGGTATTTTCGTGTTTATATTGTTACCCTAAAAGAATTGTGCAACATTTACTTTTGGTTTTAATTTCCATAATACGACATTGTCGACACAGTACTAATAAATAGACCTTACGGAAATAAAACATGTCACGCAATAATTTCCACTCCTACTTTTTACACTTAGATGCTATCCTGGAATTTCGAGTCGTTGTCGGTACGTGGTTCCACGAAATCATTTTATAAAAATCACACCTCTTGTGTAAATTTACTTAGACAACGTGGACTTTGCATGTCGTTCTCAATTGCAATTGTACACATGACTTGAACTTAAATCATTCTGACCACCATAATCTGACGTATCTTTTTATAATCTCCTACTTTGCGCCTAACGTTCTTATAAACATTCCGATTCCTTGAATACATAAAATGACATTAACTGCGAGTTATTCCATAAATATAGATCGGTGGGTTTTTGTGTATGCCACAGACGGAATAAAAATTAAACCTTGTATAACATCCATGTGAACTAAAATGGAGTTGGACTGTAACATAGAATGGAAAGGCTTTTCCCTGACAAAGGCAATCCCTCGAAAATTCTCACCTCAAACCCTAGAAAAGTTTGATTCGATTTGATTGGGACTTAGAATGTCATTTTGACATTTTGATTGCAATTTATTGTAGCATGAAATAAGTGTTTGTCTCCCCACCTCCCACCTTCCCATCTGGCACTCTGAAACCGAATTCGAGTTTGAGCTTTGACTACTTTTTGTTCCAAGAACTCTCTCCGATTTTTTTTCCTCACTTTCTCTCCAGTCTTCAATCCACATGTTTTACCTTTTTCATTAGTACTTGGGAGTAAGTTTATTGGGCTTAGGAGAAAGTTGAGGGACTCCGTTCCTTCGTCCACCACTACTTTGTTCCTCTAATACTTACGTGTTATACTCAGGACTTTCACTCCTTTCTCTACTTCCCTCCTCATTTCTCAGTTCTCTTCTTTATCGTCTAACGAGGAATCATTTTCGAATGTAAAGTCAATCCAACTTACGAAAAATGAGGTCTCACAGGCTTACTACTGCTAAACCCGGTTTAATTATAAGAACGCCTCTGCGTGGTTCCGGAAAAAATAAGAACACGTACATTCAGCAATTTGAATTCACAGCCAATTGTAAAAATGACTACAACATAGTCATTTTTACAATTGGCTGTGAATTCAAATTGCTGGCCATTCTAGTCATTTTGAAAATTGGGCTGTGACATTTTGTATCGTTGCATCAATTGCCAATTGTGGGAATTGTACAAATGACTAATATTTTCAGTCTATTGCTAAGATAATTTTTCAATGAATTGAATTTGTAAAGTCGATTGTATTCCATGAGCTATGTTTGCGATGACTTTAGTGAATAGAAAAGAGAAAAGGCTGAGACATGAGGTCTAATATCAATGGTCCTCGATGGATAAGCGTATTCTTACACCCGATCAGTTTACCTTGTGATACTCTGATTAACTCAACTTACCTTTTTTTTGGAGTCAGCACAATACAATGGAATCCCAAGAAATCAATACAAATGTAATAATAGTGAACGCAAGAAATAAGGAGGTAGAAGGTATGAACTCCAGCCGAAGGACAAAACAAAAGATTCAAGACGAAGACGAAGACGGAGACTTGGACGTGGACGGGTGGCCGACAAAGAAATTAATCAATACACAACAATAAAATACAATATTTTTCTTCATCTTTATTAGATTTGAACTTATGTACGACTACGTATACGTATGTAGTCATTGGACAGAAAGACCATTTATTTATAGACGTTCTTATTTGCTTTCTACTCCTCTGTCGCGTGCATGTCTTTGTTGTCCTCCGTGCTTTCTCCGGAGAAAAGAGAAATTGACTAGCGTTCGTTGATTTCATTCCCTGGCTGCTCCTTGGTCCTTTTGATTTTGATTTAATTATTTTTGAAGGAGATCCCCCTTGTGCTTTGTGCATGTTTATTCCTATAGACTTGATGATTTGACAGGACAAGAAAAGAGTCCTTGTACATTATGAAGCAATTAATTACAATTAGAGAAGAGGGGAGAGCATTGACATGTCCCGGGTACAAAATAACTGGTGAGCGTCAATTTATCAAGAAGACGTCAAGATGAGGAGAGAAAAAGAGTGGATTGAGTGAGGGAGGCATGGGTGTGCGTAAGGTTTCATACGTAATGTGGCCGTCGTGGCCCGTAGCCATCATCCAATGAAAAATGACATTTTCGTTTTATAAATGATCGATAAATTACTAGAGGGCCAAAAAAAAAGAAGAGAAAACCTACAGGGCTACAAGTAAGGCTGGTCTAGCCGTGGCCGTGTTTGCACAGCACACGCCAGGGGCAAGAGTAGAAAGTAGAAAGTAGAATAATAGAAAAAGGAGAAAGTGGTTGGGTTGTTGGAAAGTGCATGGGGAATTCTGTATTGATTCACATCATCATAAGTTCCACCGACGCTGGAATTCCTGGATTTACAATGTACAATCCACCATAGGAGCGTTAGGACCATGTCAAACCAAAAGGCTCCAGATTAGTCAAAATGTGAGCAATTTTAGGATGACAGGATTTGTCATCGTACGTACGTACGTACGTACGTAATGTACGTAGAGCACCGCTGAGTTTCTATCTTATCCTCCTTTCTCATTTTGTACAACTAAACATGCTACCAAGTACGCCGTTTTCCAGGAAATATTATTATATGAGCAGCGATGTGCTACAAAATCTATTTAGATTGGGAAGAGTGGAATTTCACTCCAAAAGAGCTTTTGTCTCCTAAAATTAGAGCAGAGCCTTCTCCTTGCTTACTTTCTCCCGACTAAGCCTCCTCCTTCCTATTCACATCCAATAAAAAATTTCATTTTTTTTTTTGGATTTTCTACTCAACCTGTCTCCACTCTAAATTTGTGATTAATGGAGTTTTGACGCTACGTTGGTCTCCGACACGACGGGACCAGTATCAAGCTGAAGCTGAATTAATTCAACAATATATTATCTCACCTATTGTTTCTCCTCATTGTGAAAGGAGCAGAGTTCGCCCTCTTATGCCATATGTATATACATTAATTTAAATTTGCATTCGTTTTAAAATTCTAAAATGTAATTTTATTGACATTTTGCAGTTCTGTCATTCATAGTTACATTGAACAAGAAAATCCTCCAGTGGGTAACGATTCTTAGGCGCCTCAAGAAATAGTTGAACATTTTCAACCTAGATGCATTATAACCGCTTAGGACAGAAGAAGTGATTAATTTGAACTCCGGCTCCTGTTACATTTGTTTACAAAAGCGCAGAATGAAATTTTCATATGCAGGGTCCCACACATGTACTGTAGTCTCTAATTAATACTTACATCTAATCATTCCTTACGTGAACATATTCAAAACCCTGTAGATTTGCATTCCCCGTCCCAAAAGTTCATTAATAGTAAATGGGTGGACCTAATTATCAACTCTTGTAGTGGGTTGAACCAGAGCAAGAGCTTTACCTTTTGTCCTCATATTAAAGTCTATTTATAATCGTAATCCAAGCGAAGCAACATTCAGTTTTGACTCTAAAGACCCAACAAGAAGAGTAAACAAGAAGTGCTGAGAAACGTTGTATGTTTTGTGTCCTGTCGGGGAAATTAAATTGGGTTGGTTAGTCTCAAAGTTTTGTGCTGAGAAGCCAAAAGCCCATAGTCATGAATTATATTATTATTATGTTATTTGTTAGAAACAAATAGTCTATGGGAAAGCATGTTGAGTCATTTAATCGTTCCTTCACATCTTCCATGCATTTACCAGATGAGTTTGTCATCGTGTTATTTACTGAAAGCATGCAGAGTTAGAATGACATTCATTCCATCAGCCCACTGAAGAATGATTATTCCACATCGGGGATTTCCCTAAACGGGATTATAAGTGTCTGGAGTGTAAAACAATTCTAGAGTCTAATCGTAAGTATGCAAATAATGTGTGATGCATTTTAAGCAACCACGAATGTTAAAACAACTGACAATGAGAATTACAAAAAGTTACAGCTTCAATGACCAATAATATATGATCATGGTCATCACGTGGTTATCAATTGGAACAGTTTTGAATCATATCTCTTCATCTGGTATTTAATGACATGAGAGAACTAAAGTTCTAAAGAAAGTTTTGATTGCAACTTGAGGTCAGTAGGACTTGATAACGAAGTTTAGTGAGCACGAGATTACATTGTCAATAATTACGCAAAAGTCAAAGCGACCCCGCAAATTTCGTACTAGAACAACCGTGACCTTTTGCAAACATTCAAGAATTTTAGATTGTGTTCCTAACCTTTCTAGAAATACGGCCGAAAGACTCCACTGCAGTACTCATCTAAGAAGAACTAATTTCTTGTAAAAATACGATGATCTAGTACAGCAAATCAAAGGTCTAATGAAGTAAAGTAATTTAGAGAATTTTACTTCCGCATTGAATTCCTTGAACTGTCGTAGTTAGGTCAAGTACGATCACCCAAAATGGCGGCCTTCATTTTCTGCGTTCTATTCAAACGACAACGGAGTGAAGCCCGTATTCCACTGATGCAACTTTCTTGCGTGCAATGTCTTGCACGAAATGTGCGCAGGCGCGGGCGCAACTTTTCTCAGTCTTGCACCGATAGAACCCATTTCTAATTTTGCAACACATTGCATGCAAGACTTTATTGCGCGCATGTCTTGCGTCAGTGGAATATAGGCTTAAGTGGTATCAAAACACAAATAAGATATGAATTGAATCAACAGTTTTGGCACTCAAATAAACCATTTAATGGCCCATTGGATTTTGACTCGAATCTAATTTTGGTTTTACCAAATAAAATGAATAATACACTTATTTTAATGAATCATCCTTAGCAATATTACTTTTGCTTTCATTGACCTTTATGTCAGCCGAATAGGTAGGATGGACTGCTCTTTAGTGAATGGCTGTTTAATTTATTCACGTTTTGTGGACTTATCACCCAGAAGTATGTCTACTAAAAGAAAAAGAAATATTTGCTAAAAGTAATAACCAGTCGTAAGACGCAGTATCGATGTGCTGCAGCGCAACACATAGATACTCCCGTCTCCGTATACTCCGTATACTCCGTATAACTAGATAGCTAGATAGCTAACACTATTAATTTATTTAGGAGGATTAAGAAGAATTTTTTTTATAAACTTGTTAGGAATTTATTTATGTTATAAGGAAGTAACTGGGGTTAAGATTCTCACACCCCCTAAATCTCCGTATAACTAGATAGCTAGATAGCTAACACATAGATACTCCGTATAACTAGATAGCTAGATAGCTAACACATAGATACTCCGTATAACTAGATAGCTAGATAGCTAAATGGTGACCTGGGTCGGGGTGACCGTCTGACATCCACTTTTTATTGCATTTATGCACGTTTCAGACCATTCTGAGCAACTTTGAAAATTTGACCTATGGTGCCCTGGGTCAGAGGTTACATGGCGAGGTCATATTAACAATTGGTGATCCTGGTGATTTCGTGTACCTACCCTGAAATTTTCGTTGAAATCCGTCAACGTTTACTTCATGTAGCCTTTGGTGACCTGGGTCGAGGGCACCCTCTGATACCTACTTACTATTGCATTTATGCACGTTTCAGACCATTCTGAGCAACTTGACCTATGGTGACCTGGGTCAGAGGGCGCCTCGCGAGGTCATATTAACAATTGGTGATCCTTGTGACCTTGTGTACCTACCCAAAAATTTCGTCGAAATCCGTCAACATTTACCTAATGAAAAGTGGGGACGGACAGACGGACGGACAACACATTCACATAATGTCTTGCTTTCGCAACACATAATAATAAAAAAAAAAACCCAAGGAATACGTTTTTTACACCGCCTTAATGATTATGATTACCGAGTTTCCATGAGGAAATTTTCTTCCGACCAACCATGTCAATATTCTAAAAACTGCATTTTAAAAAACCGGTCAGATAATGCGAGTCATCAAATGAATCGTTATTATATTCTTGCAGCTGTAGGGATTTTTTTTCGGGTATATTTCTCACACCAAAGTAATAGAGCAATGGAATATACAAGGGTTATTAAAACCAGTACTCAGATTTTTGCACTATTGGGTGTTCTATGTCGCAATTTTAACTGAATATGTCGCAATAACAAGTGAGCTGTGACTCTGTTGAAGTGAAAATTGAAGTAATATAGTTCAGGGGTCAACATATTATGCAATGAGTTGACAAGAATTAACTTTAAAGTTGACGATCATCAGTGTTGATGAGTTTCTTGCCCATAAGGCCATGCCTGCCTTGTTTTTGATTGGTCTGACCCAAACAACATGTGGCTCTGGCTAATTATCAACTTTATTGGTGTATTTACTTGTCAATTTTGAGAAAAGAAGTGACTATTAGCCTTGACAAAGTGAGGAAGAAGAAGATAACTCATTCTTTGGATTGGCAAGATCCAAGATTTAATAATTAAATTCCATTCATTCGTGGTCTATTCGAGTGGTGAGTGAGTGATGCAATTTTCTCTTCAACAATCTGGAGAATCCGTTTAGCACTTCTGGACCAGTACGAATCAAAAATCAATTCTTGACGGATTTCTTTTACATTAAATCTGAAAATCGGTCTTCATCGTGTATATTCCATACTCAGGATTTCTCTTTCATCTCGGACGGCACTTTTCTTTTTTTATTCACGTGAACTAACTTTTAAAGGATGAAAGTGTCGGTTCGTGTTCGAGATGAGTGGCTCCACGTTCCATGCAAGGATGGTGAGTCGTTTGGATTTTAAGTGTCGAATGTCCAATGCAGACTGAGTGACTCTAGTCACTGGAGAAAGTGTGGTCCAATTTTATTAGTTGACTACATGCTCCTTTTGTCCTCGGAAGATTCTAACCTTTCACCACGATAAGATACTTGGCCCACGCCACCGGGTTCTCTTTTCTTAGATTATAATATCATTGTTTTTAAGACACATGTACAAGGATTTCTTTTTATGAAGGAGAAACCTGTAAAAAAGCTCTTGATCGATTTCTTTTTCCAAGGCGCTCACAAGATGTGAAGGCCTAAAGGTGGTGCTCTCAATATACAGTATACATTTTGTAGAGAATTTATTATGGAATTCATGCCAAATGCACCCAAACCAGGTGCGTAAAAAATTGAAAATAAAATCAAATTAACCCCAAAGAGATCAAGGAGATTTTGTAATTATTTCTCTAGTTTAAAATTCTACGCCATATCACTCATTCGAATGACTATACTAGAGTTCACTAGATTCCAGATTAAATGATGAGGAATATGCCAAAATTTTCCATTCAACTTAGAGCGATGGTGGCTAAAAGGACAGATTTTAATTGAGTAAGTGGGGTAAAATGGTATAATTTTATGAGAAGTCAATGCAGATAGCATGGACAGAGCCTAGGGTAGAATTGGGAAATGGTATCCGGACAATTCACAGTTACATTTCTAAAACACTAAACACAAAAAGAGCATTTCATCGGATATGACGTCTGTGTGGGGTAGTTTACAGTTATCCGGTCCATTCACAAGGTGTGTCATAACAATGTAACGCGAGCCCAGCGACAAATCACTTGGGATAGGTCAGTGACCTCACGTGAGGCTAGCGTTCCAACTTGCCATTTCGATTAGAAAAGTCTTCAGCCATTGCTTGTTTACTATTAATCATTGTGTTTGGGAATGCATTCATACATCAAGGTCAGTCGATTTTTTAAAAAAGAAGAAACTTCGAAATATTATTCTGCTGACAGGGCAGAGACACCCGTTTCTAATGCTTGAGTAGGACGGGATAAATGAGCGAATGGATTCCAAACTGCGGTTCCTGTCTTTGGTCACAGTTTTTTGTTTAGTACGTTAATTGGTTTTATTAGATCAGGATTACTTTAGTGATACTTTTATTAAAGACTATTTTTTGTCTAGAATTTGCACCCCTAACAGTTACCTTGTGAGACCTTCGAGATTTCTAGCCTTTTATATGTGTCCGAATGAAATGAGGAGTTGTGATATACGGTTTCCAGCAATGATGAATTTGCTACGGAAGAGCTTGCCATGGCCATTGTAGTCCGCGGTGTCCCAAAATAAATGCCTTAGATTCTCTATATATAAAATTGTCCATGTGTGAGAATAAATATTATAGTTTTTTGGCATAACCGTAGGGAAAGGAACGATTTGTTGGCTCGGTGAAGAATGTCTACGAAGGTACACGAGACTTAGAACAAGCACCCATGTGCCAAGTCGAACAGAAATCGTTTCCGAAGTTCGTAAAACTCGTGGGGGTGCAATCCTGGATCCTCAGGACATCATCAAAGACGTCCTCGACGACAATGACTTTGTGTCCGTAGGTGAGGGCAAATTTTTTATGTTCATACACCAACCGTTACCACCCAGACAATTTTCTAATGCTAATCCATGAACCATGTTTACTTTTTTCCTTGGCGTGACAAGTCCTTGAGAGTGACTGGCCTAACCCAGTTCTCGCCAACGCTGAGATCAAATATGTTTCGGAGCAAGTGTAAGTACAAGCATACACATATGTCACAGTCATTTGGCCGACTTAGTCAGTTAGACAACTGCCTAGGCTTGCAGACAAATTCTCAATCAGTTTGACAGCTTGATTAATAACCGGTTAATGTATTGACTGTTCACTTGTGGCTGACTAATTTAACCAAATCACTACGAATTTTCCAATAACTTGGCACACTGTTTCAAAAATATATTTCGGAATTTGATTTTTCAGGATAAACGATTTCAAGCTTCCGACTGAGGTAATTTCTCAACAGCTTAAGAATTCGATTACGGCACTTATTATTATTATATTAATAAGTGCGTATTTTGTTAATATTATTTCCCATAGTACCTCACAATTGATGGAGAAAGCTTGTCTTCGGATGATCTCTTGCAATTAGGAAAAGGACGCTACAAGATAAGGGTAATTATTTAGAAAATGAGATATTTGTATTTCCAACTTAAGGTGTACTCTGAATTCGTATAGATCAGTATAGAGTCCGAGTTAAAAGTGAACAAAGCCCGGAAGTTAGTGGAGCAGATTTTAGCAGAAAACAAAGGTACTATTAAAATCCTGGAAAACAAAGACTTTGGCTTATATTTCACTCACACGCTACTATGTAATCTTGAAAGAAAAGAAAAGGAAAGTAACGCATTTTTGTTGTTGTTTTCCACTACTAGTTGTGTACGGAATTACAACCGGCTTTGGAAAGTTTGCTCGAACGGTCATCGAGCCCGACAAACTCGTGTAAGTTATTTCATCCTTCCCCGATTTTTTGGCGAACATCATCAGACTTTCCAGTTCCTTTTTCTTGCACTTGTCTGTTGGCCATATTGCCTTGGACTCCAATGCACTGTAGTATAGTCAGCACGTACATATGTAATGTCTTGAAATGAGACATTTTCTTTTGGATTTGGCTCACTTATGAAAGAGGACGATAACATCAACTGACAACGACCTCATCATGAATCATATTACTCTCAAGACCTCAGAGGTGCCCTCAGACACAGACTTCTTTCAGTAGTGGCCAACTACGGACTATTCTTCGGCGGCGTCAACCGCCATTTTTAGATAACCGCATGGAACGAACCTACCCGTACCCAAATTTTGTCTTCATACTTTTCATCCTAATATTAATAACTTAATCAGGGTGTACCCAGGGTGTATCCTTATGTTACGATTCCTTCACTTCCACAAATAATTTTTATTTTAAATGATGTGAATGGCAGGGAATTGCAAGAGAATCTGATTCGCTCACATGCGGCTGGTGTCGGGCCACCGTTACCACCACAGAAAACACGGATGCTTCTAGCTCTCAGAATCAACGTTTTGGCCAAGGGTTACAGTGGTATCAGAATGAAGACACTTCTCCAACTCGTCGATGCTTTCAATCGTAAAAACAAACATTTTTTTTACTAACAAACACGATTTGATAACGGCTGCCCAACATTGATGCGCTTAGAAATATACCAATACGATTCCACGAACACATTTTGTAAAGATATTCGCTCAGAAATACAATTTCGTACCGACGTTTTCAGAGATTTCCGCCAATCAACCACCATCTGACCTCTAGAAAGCTTAGCTTTTGCTACCTTTAGAAACTACGACCCTCTAGCGTGCTTGACCTGTACTAAACTTATGTTTTTTTATAATAAATAAATGGAGCGTACTCGAATCGACTACTAATCACTTTTGAACCTAACTATATGCCTAAATGAAACCTCACTTCCTTTTTCGTAGACGCTAGCACTATCTTATTCCGCTCACTTGCCCTCGTAAGAGTTTAGTTTGAAGAAAGATAATGGAGGAACGTGTACATGTGTAGGAAAGATTAGAAGCCGCTAGACTCTCATGTTGTAAGATTAGGGTTTAAAAAATGAGGTAAGGTGGGAGGACAAAAGAAGTGAAGTCGGTTGAATGGAAATCTAAGCACGGAAGAGGTGATTTTGAAAAAAAAACAAGGAAGCCTTAGGAATTAAGTTGAAGTGGAGTGGAAAAGATATTTAGGTAGTGAAGAAGAAATGGAATGATGAGAGAAGGACGGACATACGAACGGACCTGGGGAAGTCGTGGGGAAAAGTAAATGGGGAGAAATCCCTACAGACCTCCACGGCTGACATGGCCAACACACACATGATCAGGATTTGCTGTGGGAAAAAGAACGGCGGATCTTTTCTCGGGCCACGGCTGACAGAATAATTAATGACTTAGCATTTGAAAGCCCGCGCCCTGGGTTCCGCCGTCCGAGTATGTAGTAGATTCCAGGCCCACAAGACACAATTTTGAAAAAGAGATGGAAATGTCGGTCCGTCGTATTATCCATGCATTACACTCTTAGACCCTCGTCCTTAGTCCTACGCTAAAGATGCTGACGGACGGAGAGGCACTCAGTGAAGGAAAAATAATTTCCCAGACGCTTTTCTAATCCTTCATTTGCAAGTTGGAAGGAACCTGGGACAGCCCGCCCGCCAGTTTCCCGGCTTTCTCCCTAAGTCTTTTTTCCTTCCTTATATTTCCAACACTTTCCATTTTATTTCTAGAATCATGTCTTCCTTGGATTCCGGAACAAGGGACGGTCGGAGCGAGCGGAGACTTGGCTCCTTTAGCACATTTGGCTCTAGGACTCATGGGGGAGGGCAAAATGTGGAGCCCGGAGACGGGGTGGGGTGATGCTCACTATGTAAGTCATCATATGTACAACGGAAGAATCAGCAATTCTCTTTCTTCTAAATCCGAGTGCACTTGATCTAAAGAATTTACAAAACACAGGCTTCTGGTTTATGACATAGAAAAAGTAGTGGAATCAAATAATATCCCGATATTGCTTTATTCGTACAAATTAAAAGGAGGGGGCACAAACTTTATAGAAGGAAGTACGCCGTCGGAATTCCTTCGATTTTTGATATGTTGTAGCCCTTGTGATCCTGAACAACTTTTGTGATTGTCTTTCCCTCAAAAGCCTAACCGTTTGGCCGCTAAAACTACACAGATAAGCATGTGCTATGCTATATAGCGACTTCCACTTTCACTTTCACTCACTTTCACCCATATGTCCACCTGTGTATTTCTAGCAGCTGAACAGTTACAGTTTTGGGAGTAGGACCTTCACAAAAGTTGTTTAGGATGCCACTAACTACAACAATTCAAAAATAGGAGGAATTCCAACGATGTACTTTTGTCCATAAGGTTTGTGCCCCCTCCTTTGGCCAAGTTTGTGTATCAAATCCTGAATTTTGTAAAATGTCCTTATTTCCGTAGTCGAAGAAATACTTTGAAATGACATTTTGTGCCAGAATCTGGTCGCCTGAGACAGGTTTCACTGTCCTTAAAAACAAACTCCTGAAAAAGTTAAACGTTTTCTGAACAGGTGTTAGAGGCGCATAATTTGACACCGATTCATTTAGAGGCTAAAGAAGGGTTAGCGATGATCAATGGAACTCAATTGATTACGTCTTTGGGGGCGGAGTGTGTGGAGAGGGCTGCAAACATTGCAAGACAGACGGACGTCGTGGCTGCTCTCAGTCTGGAAGTCTTGAAAGGCACCTCCAGAGCTTTTGACAGTGGTAAGACTTGGACCGGATTCATGATCCCGGTCATTTTTTTTCGTCTTGGACGGAATACACATTTCAACTAATGTACTTTAATGCAAAGTCGGAGTCACTCAACCGCTCAGACATGCACGGCCCAACAGATCTCCATAACGTAATCTTGAACACTTAGCATTCTCAATTCTGATTCGCTAAAAAAAATCCTTGTTCATGTACATTTTGTAGTAAATGGTCTCTGGACCTCCGATTTCCAGATTTGTTCATGAAATACGGGTGGCCAATCCTAGTTTCTCTTTTGTCAGTATGGACGGATTATACATTATTTCTTAGACTATATAGTCTCTGGACATTGACATTATATACAGGGTGGTCCATAACATTTTACCCATATACTACAGTCCATATTGAGGGTTACCATAAAATTGATGAATAAGTCCATGGATTCTAAATTAAATTCTCTACAACGACAATCTCTTCTGGTACACGAGGTTCAGCCGTCAACCTTTATGAACCACCCTGTACACTTTCTTGATTATTGCTTTTTGTCTGTGATTTCAAACCAATACCCAAGGCAATCCAAGTCACCCAGATCGAACAACCAAATCACCTCAATTTATTTTATTTTATTTTCTAGATGTACAAAACATTCGACCACACAAAGGACAGATATTGGTGGCCAGTAGACTCCGAGCTCTTCTTCACTCGGCCATGTACCCGTCTCAAATTGCAGGTAGGTCGACTGACGACAATGAAGATTTTTCTCGGAAACCTTTCTTCGACTAAATCGAGATGATGCCGATGCTTCGCTAAGCCTGTCGTATAGTTCCATCCTGCTACGTCTAACTCACGAATTCCTACGTCAATGAACTGACAGTTTTTTATTTATTTGTATTATCCGCGCTTCAATTGTAATAACGAAATTTTGGATTCATTTTGGATAATGGATTTATTGATGGGTATGAAAATATTAATATTTTTCATTATAACGAAAGGATTGTTGCAGATTCTTTGACCGGCGATTACATAGATGTTAGGGTGACCTCCAGTGCCAAAGGTCATTGACCTGTACTTCAGATTACCATATATTTTGTTGACTGACATCTGAAATTACAAATCGACAATAAATTACAGTAATTTGCAGATTATCTTCAAATTCAGTAGAAATCTATGACATTAGCAGAAGTTTACACAATTAATGACGTTAAGTCTTGAAAATTATGGCAGATCAATTGTCAAGTGGGAATGGAATGCGATTACCCGTACAATTCTTGTTTCATTTAACTCGAACGAAGCTCTGGGAATATCGTATTTTTAATTTGATTACTTTTCACTCTTCAGAAAGTCATCGATTTTGTAATCGTGTTCAAGACGCCTACACACTCCGTTGTTGTCCACAAGTCCATGGAATCGTCCACGACACAATTGAGTTTGTGCGAGGTGTGATCGTGACGGAGATGAACAGTGCAACTGATAATCCGGTGAGTCGTATTCCAACTATGAATGAATAAATCTCCTTCACTGCATAAATTAAGCCCAAAACTTAGTCAACCGTAGAGCAGTCCCTTAGCTATGTAGTGCATCCTCATGTCCTTACTCTGTGTTAAATTGAGTAGGAACTTCAACACCTACGAGGTCCAAAGTCGATTATCGAATGCTGAATCCTATTTGTCTCAA